>JAPKLW010000029.1:494424-532201 GCA_026898455.1 Plectranthus barbatus | reverse complement strand
TATATATATATATATATATATATATATATATATATATATATATATATGTTGGGGCCAGGCCCACGAGCCCAGGCCCAATAGACAAGTGTCGGCCCGTGTAAACAAGTCCAACCCGGAAGACTGGCTCACCAAAGCCAACGAGATGCTGAATCTGCCTAAGTCAAGGCCTCGCCATCGAGGACCAAAGCGCCTCGCCATCGAGGACCAAAGCGCCTCGCCATCGAAGCCCTAGGGAAAACGTGCGATTTAGAAGTCATTAAGTTCCTATGGAAACACGTCATGTGCTGCTTCGGAATCCCGAGAGAAATAAGCACAGATAACGGATGACAATTTGCCAGCGAGAGGATGCAAACCTTCTGCGACACCTACGGGATAAAACTGGTGTTCTCGATGCCACGGTACCCCGAAGGAAACGGTCTAGCGGAGTCCACCAACAAAACGGTAATGGCAACCTTGAAAAAGAAATTGAGCCCACATGGATCCAGATGGGTAGAGGAACTCCCCGCAGTTCTTTGGTCCTACCGGACCACACAAAGGACCGCCACCGGGGCTACGCCCTTTTCACTCGCGTACGGGGTTGAGGCCGTAGCACCCGTCAAAGTCATCGCCCGTAGTTCGAGAGTATAATTCGCAGACAAGACATGAAACTCAGACCTACTCGAGAAAAACCTCGAGCTCATAGACGAGGTACGAGAAGACGCTGCAGTCAGAGCCTCCCGACGACGGCTTCAAGTAGAAAGGTTCAATAATAAAAAGCTGAAGCTCAGGAGCTTCCAAGAAGGAGATCTAGTCCTAAGAAGGGTGTTCCAAAACACGAAAGAATCCAGAGCGGGAAAGCTAGCCCCTATTGGGAAGGCCCATACAAAGTATCCAAAGTGGTGGGGCACGGGGCTTACAAGCTTGAAACATCAGAAGGAAGAAAGGTGCAAAACAGTTGGAACGTCAAACACTGGAAGAAATATTATCATTAGTATACAGATACGCGTAGTCCTTTCCTATTCTTCTTTTCAATTTATCATTATTTATTCATGACACCTTTACTAACTTAAGCGTCGGAGGGGCGATGCCTAGGCATCGCCCAACCTGACCTCATACTGCTTGTTTCGCAGCCAAGTAAGAGGCTCGATGTCGACGAGATAAGAGGCTCGGCACCGACCCCCTAAGCTCTTCTAAGTCGAGCCGACTGCTCCGACAGAGAAGCTCCAATTCAATAAACAAGAAACAAAGCACGAAACAGGCATACGACAAGTTTCAACACAAAAGCGGTATAACACGAAAGATACGAAAGGAGAACAACAAACATTCGATTCAAAAATAACAAAGCGGAAGCAATGTAAGTGTACATCAAAAGAAGTTACAATTCGGATTACAAAAAGAGAGGGGAAGCGGCTATGGAACTATTCTTCAGACAGCAGCGTCCTCATCCACCTTCTTCTGGGCTTCCCCACCGCCATCTTCATTGAGGAAGCTGTCGGCTTCCTTCTCCTCAGCACTCTTTTCCACTTCAGTCTCGGGGATTGACTCGAGGCGGGTCGGTTCCTTGCTGGCCTCTTGCATCTCCGCATCGAGGCGCTCCCCCTCGGTGGTGACCGGGGGCGAGGACGGAGGTGTGGCAGGGCGCGTAATGTTGTCTAGGTCAAAATTCGGACACCTTCGACTAACCAAGGTGCAGATAGATCCTGTGACCATCCGCACCAGTAGATCGAAGGTCGACTTGAAGTCCGGATTCGCCACGACTTCTTGATAGTCCACCCCATAACCCTTCTTCAGCGCCTCCACCTCCTCCTCATGCACCTTCTGCTCCTTGAGCCTTTCCTCCTGGCTCTTATGGAACCGACCCTTGAAGGAGTCGAGCTCCATCTCAGTTTTTAGCTTCGACTCCTCGAACCTCGCGGTAGAGGCCCTTAACTCTTCCTCGAGGCCCTTACACCGGCGCGAAAGCTCCTGCCTCTCCTTCTTCAAGCCCTCATACCTCTCCTTCCACCTCTGACCCTCAAGCTGCGATTCTTTCAAGTCCCCCGAGACCGACGCGAGCTTGTTAGCCAGGTCAGCCCATTTATCCCTCTCAGTTTGAAGCTCCTTCCTCGACTGACCCAGCCCCTCGCTAGCCGAGTCCAACGATTTGAGAAGCTGCTCCGAGTAGATGGCGAACCTCCGAGTAGTCTACAAAACAACGCGAAGCAAGTCAATAGTAACACCAAAATGCGAGGAACTCGATGAAGTACGACAATGCGTAAACCTCCTGGAGATCCTTCTGCATGCCAAAGTTCTCCCGAGCATACTCGCTGTCAAAATCTTCAGCTCGGATGTCCCCATCAAGGACCTTCTTCACATGCAGCGCATAGGCCGCCATGGAGGAGGCGATGCTTGTCGATCTAGAGCCGACAAGCACTAAATCCGTCTCTTTTGGTTGCCCGATCGACCCCGACCGAGCCCTAGAGTCAGCACTTGCATCGCGAGTCCTCTTCTTCCTCCTCTCGTCGCGAACGGCCCTAGGAGGAGAGGTTTTAGCCCTTGTCGGCTGAACGGGAAGAGTCGGGGCGAGGGTAAACAATGAGCCGACCACCTTGTCGGCTTGCTCAGCAATGACCGGCTCATCGGTATGCACCACAGGAGACGCACAAGATATCTCGACAGCGACCCTCTTGGACGAGGGACCTTCGGCAGCAGGAGTCGAGGACGAGGTTTCCCTTGGGCGCTTCTGCGCCTTCATCGCTGCAATCAAGTCCTTAGGAGTCAAATTGGCCATGTCAGTGGGAATTTTCTCCTTCTTGCCGCTTTTGTTTATCCAATGCTCGGTGCCGACACTCCTCTTGCCCTTGACCGATGAGAACTTGCGATCTTCCCTCGAGTAGGCGATGTCGATGCGACCCTCCTCCTCCTCAGTAAAGACAGTCTGCTTATATCCTGCATAACACAAAAGGTCGATTAGTAACTCAAACACCTGCATATCGAGGAGCACACTTAGAGAAATTGCACTTGTAGGAACGCCCCCTTCAGCTAGACACTCCGGGTCGGAGTGGTTCATCGGCACCCATACCCACTGGTTCTTCCAACCAGGGGTGTTCTGTCTGCAACCAGTAATCATCGCTTCGGACAGCGAATCCCTCTTCGACAAAAAATAATAACCCGCTTCGTATTGGGCCAACCTATATAAATAATGCCACTCGCGGAGAGTCGGGTACCCTAACCCTCGCCAAAGAACACGAGCAACATCCCTAGCATATGGCACCAGCTGATGGGTGCGAACTGGAAGGGAGCCAGCCCATATGAGAGTAGAACGGCTCGAAACCAAGCATGCAGGGGCCACCCTATCCCATACTTTAACATTGGGAGGTAGAACGCCACTTCATCGATGCGAGGAGGCCGACAACATCTCTCCTCGGGCAAGGGCAGGGTGTAAGCCATCTTATGGCATGCCACACCAACCGAGCTCCTCGACACGGACTCCTCGGTGGCAAGCAAAACGGCCGTGTAAACCGGGTCGTCGGGGTTGATTTGGTCCTTCCTCACGAAGGACCTGTCAACCTGTAGAGGCACGAAAGAATCACTACTTCCCTCGCTAGCCTCAGCCGTACCCTCCTCCTCCAGAATCTCTTCGGGATCGAGGTCTAGGATTGGCTGCTCGACAGCGATCCGCTCACCCTCGGAGCCCGACAAAACTACCTCCTGAAATGGAGACCTTCCTACCGTAGACTCTCGGGTATCCGACGAGGAGGAGGGCTCCTCCCAAATCTCAACCGGAGAACCAGCCATGAAAACTGTAATCACAAGGAATCTAAACCGAAAATTGGCAAAGAAAGAGGTCCCCCACAAAGCAAAAAATGGAAAAAATGCAATCAGAAGATACGCACGCGAGAAACGAGAGGGAAAGGACCTCATAAACAAACATCCAACGCAAGACCAGATGCGGCCGACCCATTCATGCAAACCAGTGAAACCCAAATTCATCCAACCGGGAAAAGAGCACGTACACGAACACAATAACCCCGACCACACAACACATCTAATACTTAGTGATTCAATCGAAACAGAATACACCACAAAACAGGGCCAAATCAACAGCAAATCAACTATACACCCTAGTACCCAATGCACCCAAAGGCATGAACGTATAACCCAACAACGAATCGAAACGCCAAAAATAACAATTTGCAGACCCAAGAGCGGACGAACACAACGCGGAAAATAAATCACGTACCTAGGGACAAATGCGTACGACACAACAAGAACACATGCACACATATAGCAGTGAAAAGGGAACGAACGATCAACGCCCATACGTTCGGAATCATCAAATCTTAAACTATATCTAGCCCCGAACGATCCCCCTGCGAATCCAACAAGAAGCATGGATACACTTAAAGCAGAAAATTCAAACAAAAAACCGATGTAAAGCAAGAAAAGGCAAAAGGATTACCTGATTAATCGAAAAGCAGAAAGCACGGTGACAACGGAAGTAGAGGAGACGAATGCAGCGGCTGGAGCAGTCGCCGGAGGAAGTGCGTTGTCGTCGCCGGAATAGCAGCAGTCGGGGGAAAGAGGAAAAAGCAGTTGAGAGCTCGTGAAAGTGCCGAGGGGATAAGTCGTGCGGGTATATATTCAGAAAAACCGTTCGCCTCCTCAACTCTGCCCCCGGGGTTGGCCGATATTACAACCATGCCACTCCAGGGGCGGCAAAATCAAAATTTGTTCCTCGATATCGAGACGCTACAAGCCTCGACTTCGAGGCACATAGCTCCTCTGTACCGACCCGTTCAGAGAAATCTTCAAGCAACAACACCCCACAGCAGGGATAACTATAACGCGATCGACACCCTCTACGGGAACGTGAGACCTCCCCACGGGAACTCACCAGGTGTCACACGATCCGCTATAACTCACCCCGCTAGCGCTCTACGGAGCCCAAACAGAGTGCACGCATGGGAGCACCGCTCCGTGCAAGAGAACGTTCTCCGAAATGATTCTGACCCGCGTGACTCCCGGACTCACGCTTCGGCCCGCGGGACGATACCCCGGTATCCCCCGCACGGTCATATGCTTGCGTTTCCCAGGAACCTTCGTATTGACCAGGAGTAGTATCCCGGCTACTCCCTGGCGGAGTTACTCTCTCAGGAAGTATCTCCCCGGCCCGAGAGAAGTCTCTTCGACACCTCAAATTTCCGCACTCTGTATCAGGTCTCAACTTGTAGTTTTGATTCCACGGCCTGTCCCCGACAGACCCTGCAACCAAAAGGGGCTATTGTTGGGGCCAGGCCCACAAGCCCAGGCCCAATAGACAAGTCGGCCCTTGTAAACAAGTCCAACCCAGAAGACTGGCTCACCAAAGCCAACGAGATGCTGAATCTGCCTAAGTCAAGGCCTCGCCATCGAGGACCAAAGCGCCTCGCCATCGAAGAGCTGAGCGGGTTGATGTTGAGACGGTCCAGGAAGAGAAACCCTAACTTGCTAGTGGCGCCCGAACGTTGGATCCCTAACCTCCCCCGAAAAACCCTCAACCGGTGCGATATTCACGGCGAGCCGTTGCAGCTCAACGCGTAGGGTTAGCTGCTGCCTGCCTACCACTATCCTATATATAAATAGGGGCAGGAGGCTCATTTTTTGTATACACACTCCCATAGCAAATTCTAGCCGAAACTCTGTCAAATTTTCTACAGAATCTCTCTCTCTTTAACGGCAAACATATCCGCATAATTTCGCTCATCGTTTATCTGTTTTCTTTCTTTAATTCACGTTCATTTTCTTTATTTCTCGTTGTTATTTGCGATGTTCTTGTAAAGTTCAAAGGGCTCCATTTTTTGTGAAATCGAACCTCAACAATATATATATATATAGAGAGAGAGTAGTGATCAGGTGAGAATGGACCTTAGTATGAGAATAAATCTCAGGCGTTCATATCTTCAGATCAACGCACCAGATTAAACTAAAAAATGCGGTATTTTATCTTCAATATCCTGCATAAAATGTCAATATAGTAATTATATACAATGAATGATAATGTTAAGTCCTGCATTTTAACTACAATTTTGTTCATTTTAAGGGCAATATCATGCATTAGCATTACGTTGTGAATTAAAATGCTTAATCTCTCTACTTACGACATTTTATCTTCAATATTGTGCATTTTATATTAGCAAACATGCATTATATCTCTTACGAAAAAAAAATCTCTCTAATATGGAAAGATTGCATGTATCAACATATGGATATCCATATCTAATCTGATATGGAAAAATTTGTTATAAATTAGAAAGATTATCTGATTTTTAAAATTCAATTATATCTACCTTAATTTATTATAATATTCCTACCATGTCTACTCAAACGAATCATCATCATATTTGTGTATCAAAATAATCCAAGTTCGTATTAAAAGTTAATGTGTAAATTTTGAATTTTTTTTAGTCATGTCGATCATTCATACATCGAAATAAACAACGAAATCATTCAATCTCATTGTGTTACATAAATAAAATGTATGTTGACGTAATTTATCGTAATATAGGTTTATTATATTTTTTTTTTATCAAATATGCAGTTTAATATTATTATATTACATAAAATATTATATTCTCACCTCATTTTGTCTTAGATTTGTTCATTTTAACTTAAAATTATTTATTATATCTCTATAGAATATAAATTTTTAAGGAATATGATGCATTTTATATGCCATATTGTGCATTTTAAGTTAGATTTCATGCATTTTAGGTATATTTTCATGCATTTTATGAAAATCAATGTGTTGTTACGAGATTTAAGTATAAAATCACTAATTTTTTTTGTTTAGATTTTCGTCCTCTAAATTAATGCAAGGAGGGTTTTGTTTGAAAGATAATTAAATTATCTTTAATTTGATATATAATACATAAAAAACGAATTTAAATTGAGTGTGTTATGATCATTTACAGATTTTAGAATTTTAATTAGAGGATAGAGAAAAAATATTACATTTTACAAAAGTATCCTCTAAATCGAATAATGCACAAATTCTACAAAAAATGAATACGGAAATTTTTAAATCTTGAACGTTGATATGCAAAGATAGAGGGCTGAAATTTATTCTTATTTCGCATAATAAAAATATTTCTCATATGATCACCTCTCTCTCTCTCTCTCTATATATATATATATATATATATATAGAGTTGCGTTCATTTCTGAACTAAGTGTTGTGAATGAACAGTGAACTTAAATCCTACCTTTGATTTATTCAATCCAGCGGCTGAGATAATGACATGTGTCAATTAAAATAATAATTTTTTATTTCATTAAGGGTAATATGGGTAATGTAATTGGATTAAATTATGGATGGTTTTTTAGTTTGGTAACTGCAATATTTACTCAAGATTTGATTTATATCATATCTTTTTTAGTTCCTTTTTATTCGATTATTTGAAACTAATCGAATTAAATATTTGTTAACATCAGTCTTTCATAATTTTTCTTTCTTCTTCGTCGATACTCATCTTGCGCCATTTTTTTTACTCACGATCATGGATGAAATTCAAGGTATTATTTTATATGTTTATTTTTTTATTTTTTTTTCGTTGGTATGCACACTTTTGTATGCTTTTCGTCGTTTACTTAGTTATATCTATTTTATCTCTTTTTTTTAACTCGTTCACCATGGTTATGATACAAAGTATGTATTCTTTTTTGCTTTTTAAATGTTGTGTTCTACATATTCTTTTTTTTTACGTATTCAAAACAGTAAAAAAAAAATTTTTGACCAGTTATGAATTTTATGTTTTAATTTATTGAATGTGAGTTTGTGTTTAGTTATTTTTATATTTGCGATTAGAAGTTTTTTCTTAAAAAAAACATTTTTTCGTAGGAGTTTATATCATTATTATATCGTTAATATATCATTTTTCTATTATGTCAAGTGTCATTATTATGTATTTGTTTTTTTTATACAGATTACTCTGGTGCTGCGATAAGTGACTCACCTGGTAGTATATTTGTTTGTCATTTTTTAATGTATTTTATATCATCTGTTGTCATCGTTATTTATTCTTTTTTACTTTTCAGTTTTTGTTGCTCCTATTTGTGATGATTCAATAAAGCCTCATGAAGGGAAACACTTTAGGACCCTAGAAGAGGTCATGAAATTTTATGAAGATTATGCTGCTAATGTTGGTTTTGATACGCGTATCTATGGTAGCAAGAACGTTGATAACATAGTTACTTGGAGAATCTATTTATCATTCTTCCAGATTTATGCTGTTTTATTTAATTTTGTGTGTTTTGTAGGTACTGTATGATTTTTGCACCATTTACAGGGAAAGACAATCATGGAAAGCCTGTGACCTTTGCATCTGGTTTAGTTTCGAAAGAGGATGCCGACTCTTTTTCTTGGCTGTTTACAAAGTTTACTCAGTGTATGGGTAATCATCCGAAGATGATCATTACCGATCAAGATCTTGGAATGAAAGCAGCCATTGAACGTGTTATGCCGCAAACAAGACATCGATGGTGCATGTGGCATATTATGATAAAGCTTTCGGAAAAGGTTTCAAAAGAGTTGCATGCTGATGACTTATCAAGTCTTGTGTTTGGTCAGATCTTATTGAGCCTGAAGAATTCGAAGTGGCGTGGAGTGATGTCATGAGTACATATGGTATCACGGATGTAGATTGGTTTATTTACCGAGTTGATTTTAATTATTGGTTTGTGTTTTTTTCGATTTTATGTTTTACTGGGCATTGAAATTAGTTAGTAATTCATTTATCATTTTTTTTTAGATGTATCATTATTGTTCTTTATACATGTCATTAATAAATTTGCATTTGTTCATGATGTAACTTTGAAAACTGTAATATCGTCCCTCAAATTTTAATATTTAATTGTTGTTTTTATATGTTGTAGTATGCATTGTAGTTTGTAATATATTATCTAACATTATTTAAATACGTTCCTTTTTTTTTTCTGCAGCTAGTTAATTTTTTAAAATAAGTATTATTGTTTTTAAATAACATTGTTGTATCATTTTTTCTTGAAGATAATGTCATTTTTTTAGAGAAACGTTATCATTAAAATAATTTTTCATGTCATTTTAGTTTATGTTATGCAAAATATGTAAAACACTACTTATATAATCCTGATGCAAAAATTTAAAAAAGCACATAATTTATAAATCCCAAAATGTGAACAAGCTTCAGCACAGTCTAATTGTTTTGAAGTCAATACAAAAGCAAAAGACATAACAACTTAGTTCCAACATCTAAACAACCTAGTTCCTTCAGCCAACATATTTCTAGCCCTGAATCTGTAACAACTCATCAACAAACTTTGCAACATCCACCTCGCTATGCTCTTCCTCAGCTTTGATGTATTCCTTACAATCTTTTTCGTTGTTCAGTGCACAAGCATTATTTGTTGACAAGAGCAGTGTGCAGGTATATTTTGCTCGAAGATATCGGTACACTACCTTGCTCCTTTTTGGTAGCCATTCAGACCATTCTGATTCTTTCTCTCCGTTAAACAACTTCATGTGTCGCATCATCAAAATTGCACAATCCCGCTTGTTTATCACCGTCTGGGTAAAGAGATTCGTTCTTTTCGGTTTTACATTCTCTAAGCCTCGTGTCAAGCTTCCTAGATTTTGATCCGCCATGTACTTCTGGAAGTATTTGCGCTGGATAATTCAGGAAAGAAACAATTTAGTTTTTATACTTATATACGTTTTAAATATTAAAAAAAATATATATGTGTAATGTAACTTGTTTTACCAGCTTCTGAAGTGTAAATTGATATCCCCCAATGTCATTTCCCCCAAACCCCATTTCATTCACTGCTCTAACCTGTTCCTCATTAAACGTATTCATCTTTTCGACTAAAACCTATGGGCTCCTTTTCGCAAAGAGATCTTTACCATGGTTTGGTTTAATTTTTTCCTCCTTTTTCTTTTTAGTGTTAGGTTCATTGGTTTGTGGTGGTTCCTCAGAAAAAACGTCTTCATCATCTGTTGGTCATCATCTGTTGGTCTACGACGCTTACTACCTGCATGGGTCAAGTTTTTTTTTTTTTTTTTGAGGTGTTATCATTTATCAGCTAAACACACATTATATGTGTTCGAACACGAAAACAGATATTCTGCATTTACGAAATCAATAAAATGAAAAATGATATGACTACCTAAATTTAATGATATACATTAAACTATTAAATGACAATGCATCAATAAGTTTTCAATAAGGTATGATAACAAAATATTTCTAAAAAATGACATAAAACATGTAAAAAAATGCTATTCAACACCAACAACACTATAAATGAAGCAAAGTCGATGTTATCATCTAAAACATAGATGTTTATTTTTTTCGTGCATAAATTCAGATATCATGGAGACATTCATTGTATTCGAATGACATTAAGTAAATAGAAAAATGATGTACACATGATTTGCATTTCAAAGTTTCAAACAAAAAAATGACAGTGTTATTGAACATTAATGATATTGATTCAACTATTATATGACATATACAAATATCTAAACTATGTGCTCTGTTACTTCCTTCATTTGACAAATGACAAACTCCAAAAATAGAAATGATAATCGAAAACCTACATCATAAAAGTCAAATTTCAGTTCTAATTTCACAGACTATATTTACTGAGTAGTAATTTTTTAAATATTTACAAATTTCCCGCGTTCATAATGCTCACCATTCAATTTTGTTAATCAATTTTTTTTCCCCACTTATTATGCGACCAAAATTTTTTCAAAATACATAATTTTGAATTAGTACCTGAGGTAGATGCGCCGGATCTTGTTTTTGGTACAGTTGCAGAAGAGGTAGCACCCAACTTGGTCTTTTTCTTCGGACCCATGGTTTTGAGTTTATTCCGCCGTCCGATTTCGTTCGGAAAATTTCTATTGTAAGCCCTAGAAAAAATATGAATAAAATGTATCAATTTTTCTGGTTTGCGTAGAACATCTGAAAACACAAATTTGAAAAAATGACAGATCTCACCGGATTTTTGTAGTGGTTTGCCGTCGAACAAGCAGGAGCCGAGTTGGGAGTTTTGTGTCGTTGAAGTTTTTTGACCTAATGTGTGCTTTTTCTAAATCATTAATGACAGCCAACTTACACACTAATTATTCGATTAATTTTGTCCTAGATCGTGGGTTTATCACGTTTGGTAACTGCCCCCATAAATTTCGACTTTCAGTTTTTGGCGTGTGCGGTTTTTTTTTTTTTTTGCCAATTTTACCCTTTAAATGACATAAAATACACTATTTAATGATAAACGCGAACTTTGAATCTGGAACGTAGATGCGAAATTTTGATGGTTAGATTTAGTTCTCTGTTCATTCACATACACTTGTTCAACCTAGATCACTCCCCTATATATATATATGTATATATATATATATATATATAGAGTTGTGTTCAAATCCGAACTAAATGTTGTGAATGAACTATGAACTTTTCATTGTTGTGTGTTTAATTGATCATTGTAGTTTATATGATAGTTCATTATAGTACTTAATTATGATACTTCATTGTTGTGTGTGTAATTGATCATTGTAGTTTATATGATACTGTAATGATATATTATACATAAAATAATGATCAATTATACACACAACAATGAAAGTTTATAGTTCATTCAGGAAGATGGGTTCAGCCTAGATTGTGCGCCCATATATATATATATATATATATATATATATATATATATATATATATATGGAAGTGATCTCATGAGAATGATTGTTACCATGAAAAATGTGAATAAATCTTAGCTTTCCAAATTAGTGATCCAACACTCAAGACTTAAAAATTCTTGTATACATTGTTGTGTAGTAAAACATGCATTAAAGGTATATTTTGTAATATTTCTTCTCTCATCCAAAATCATCCTAAATCTTTAAATGATCATAACTCCTATTATTTAAATTATTTTTTCATGTATCATATATCAAATTAAAGGTAATTTAATTATCTTTCAAACAAAATTCCTATTGCATATGTTTTAATTAAAAAATCATAGTAAGAAATAAAAATTAGTGATTATATGCATAATTCTCGTAATAGTACACGAATTATTATATATGAATGAGATTCCACTATATAATGCATGAAGTTATACTATATAATGCAGAATATGGTAGATGAATGTGATATATTTTTCCAGCGAGATCAACAAAAAATACAATTCATTATCATTGTGTACTATAAAAAATACGTATAATTATATAAGTTGAACCTACATATTTTATTGATTAAGTTTTTTTTGTTATATTATATAAATGTATATTATTATATTATAAAATGCATGTTTGTTAAGTATATAATGAATGTATGTTAGGTATATAATGCATGTCGAGGTCCAAATATTTCGGTTCGTGGAGGATCTATATGAATTGAAAATGAAGTCCACAGATTAACATTCAAATAATCATTACAACATGATGATCCCGAGATCAGAGTAAGTATAGTGTGCAACGGAAATTTTAAGTTCAAACTTGCATTCACAAATGGTTGTTCTTTACCAGTTTATGTTTCAGAAAATAGTTTGTCTGCAAGTGGAATTTTTATTGATCTGTTCAAATATACTTCAACACTAGAATATTTTGAATTTTGTTATATAGGTTCGGGCGACTCATCCTACGTCCTCTCTTCAGGCCGTGGTCTGGAAATTCAATAAGCCTCCATTACAGACCGGTCACGCGATCTATTGCTAGCTGGTAAATGTCATTGTCTACCAGTCCACTAGCTCACTCGTCCAGCCTCCCGATCCCTTCGGCTTTGCAGATTCGGAGTGTGGGTACACTACGTGGCCTCCTCCTTTGGAGTTGAGAGCTTTATAGTTCCTCCCAAATTGTTGAACTTGTTGGCTAGAAGCTCGTAAGAATCACTGCTGGAGATCTGCAGTGACAGCTGTGTTCTTTCTAGGAGAAAAAGAACACAAACTGATAAATAACTCGAGCTAAGAAGTTGCGAGTCTCGTGTTCAATAAATGAGACACGGTAGGTTGAGAAGTAGCTTTGATGACAGAAATGATCGAGTTTTCACTTGCATAGAGTGTTAGTGCTTTTTCTTCGTTTGTATATTTTTTTCACTCTGAGTACATCGTGTATTTATAGACAATGTGTGAGCATTTCAAATTGTAACCGTGTAGAGATTTTTGAGCATCATCCAATATGATGCGTCTCTTTTTAACGAGAGCATAACACCCTTTCTGAAGTTCTGCACCTGCTTTGTCTTTTTCTAACACAGGATGTCGATATTCTGCTTTTGTATTAGAACAACTTTGCCAGTCCGAGGAATCTGAACTGGTCCATGCTTCATTAGTCTTTAATGAATTTGTATTCTAAAAGAATGATCTTTGATGATTCTTCTAACTTTACTCATTGTCCCTTCCTGTGAGTAGGAACTGAACTTGTAAACTAGATATGATTCTAATAAGCTGGTATGTATACTTCCTAACTACTTCCCCCTTTTAGATGTTGTCAAAAACCACCGCTATTAAGCTGGTAAAGCGTCAGTTTTGAGTTTAATGAAATATTCCAAAAGATTCTAATACTCAAGAACTAAACACCTAGATTACTCAGCCTGCCCTAAAAATCTTGCCTCTTAATTGGAGAGATATTTCTTGGTTAAGTTCAAGGGCGAAAAACTGATTACACCTAAACGTGTAGCGTCAAATTTGAAATGACACAAACATTTTGAGACTAAGAGTTATTGTCTTCAAAATAAGCAGTGATTTAGATTTTTCATTGATTTGTTTATAGCTTTTGGAAAGTAGTAAATTGCAATTACAATGAAAAGTAATAAGCTCCGTCTTCTACTTCTTGGACTTTATGTGATCTTCTTCTAGTCCCCTATTGACTCCTTCGCTTCATCTTCCTCCTCTAAAGCTAGTGGTGGGATTAAGGGAGAACTCATTCACCTGTCAGGTTGCCTTATCCTCACCACCACTAGTCTCACCACTAGTTTATGGCGGTGCTCCAGCTGGACTGATAAGTCTCACCACTTGTCTTTAACTGTTGTTGTCACTATAGTCTCACCACTTGTACTATATTGCAAATATCATTTTTTCCTCAGGCTCAGCTAGCATAAGTATAGCACAATTTGTTTCTCATCTTTCTTAAACAAATTTATGCACCTCCTTAGCAGCAGCTAGCTTCCTGTAGGAAGTTATGCTTGACCAGGAGCAAGAAAAAGGTCATATGCAACATGTATCACCTTGCTCCTTGCAACTTCTCCTCCTCTTCTCCTTAACTCTTCTATCTCCCTTTACTTCTCTTTTGTCCGGATCAAGGACTAAAGAAGAAAAGGTTGAAGAGAAAAGTGTGATTTGACCTGTAGTATCCACCCAAAGATGGGGTGAATATCATGGATGGTATAATCTTTGAGTAGTCACCCACTCCATGTGATGAAGGAGAAATCCTCCTCAGACCCACCTGACTATCTATTGTATATCTTATGAAGAAAAACTCATGGTATGCCAGTAAGGATATCCTTCTTCCCTTTGGCTTTGAGGTAAAGATTCTCATTAAAAGCGAAGAGCTGAGAAGTAGGAATATCATCAACAGACAGAATCTTTGTGAGAATGATGATCTTTCCTTCTAGCTAAGCAACATCGAGGTTTCTTTACTCGTAGGAATCTTGGTTGATCTTCGGTTGTATGATGGAAGATGCCATTTGAGAGTTGGAGAGATTTAAAGAGGGGGAGGAATTCAAGAGGATATCATGTGGGAAGAGATCTGGAGTTGATAAGTGTGATGGTGATACCTTCGATGGCTTCCAGAGATCTCTTTATATAGAGGGTGATTTCCTCTACTTTGACAGTTCGGTCCTCTTGCAGTTGAAACATCCTGAATATTTAAGAAAATTAATTGAATCTCTATTTTGCGTCCACGATGCCTGTTTCAAAATCCTTTGACGTGTCTGCTTCTTATTCCTTTGTTTTCTATGGCACGATAATGTCACATTTAATGTTGTGTGTTGATTGTGGTCACGACGCTTTGAATCTCCTGCCTTGTCCAAGTTTGCTAACTCGGGAAACTGGTCTCCTCTATGTTTGGTTTCTAATGTGGTAAGAGCGGGAAAACTTAATTAAGCTGGTAAATGAGTCCAGTTTAATTCTTCTTCAGAATACAAAAACTAAGAGCTTGGACTCAGTTTTATATATCTAAAGAATACCAAAATTGAGAGTTTGTTTTATTCCACTTTTTCACACAACCACGAATGAGAGCTTGGACTCATTCCTCATCATAAGTTATTTCGTCAAACTCTAGAAGGCCAAGTTTGGTGCATAGCTCTTTGAATATTTCTTCGGGAAGTGGCTTTGTGAAGGTATCTGCGAGTTGATCTTCAGTTTAGATTATTCCATCGAAACATCCTTCTTTTCCACATGATCCCGAATGAAGTGATGCCTGATGTTGATATGTTTTGTTCTAGTGTGATGAACTAGATTTTTTGTAATGCACATTGATTGCATTAGTGTTATCATAATAGATTGGTACACAACCAAAACTGACATCATAATCCTTTAGTTGTTGGTTGATCCATAAGATTTGAGCACAACAACTGGCAAAAGCTACGTATTCAGCTTCAGTGGTTGAATTAGAAACTTAATGTTGTTTTTTGCTGAACCAGTTTATCAGTTTGTATCCCAAAAACTAACAAGTACCACTGGTGCTTTTTTGATCAATTCGGCTTCCTCCGAAGTTTAGAGTTTGAATATCCAATAAGGTTGAGCTCATCACACCTGGGATACCAAATTCCCAATGAATCAATACACTTCAGGTATTTGACGATCCTTTTGGCAGCCTCCATTTGTGATTTCTTCGGATTTGCTTGAAATCATGTGCATATTCCAACGACATTGGAGATATTTGGTCTGCTAGCTATCAAATAGAGTAAGGATCCTATGATGCCTCTGAAACTAGTAGGATCAACTGGTTCTCCTTCTTCATTTGGAGTGATCCTCACACTTGTGCTCATCGGAATTTTAAGCGTGTTTGTCTTATCTGGACAAAACTTGTTCATGAGATTATTTGTATACTTCATTTGATGTATGAAGATCCCTTTTGAGGACTAATGAACTTGAAATCCTAGGCAGTTGTCATCTTTCCCATCATGCTCATTTAAAAGTTGTTTTGCATGAGCTGGGCGAACTTCTTTCAAAGAGATTAGTTTTTGGATCCAAAGATGATGTTAACATAGATGTGAACAAGAAGTATGTCTTCAGCATCTTTGATAAGGAAGAGAGTCTTGTCGATCTTCCCTTTCCTGAAGCCATTCTTTAGCAAGAATTGAGATAAGGTTTCATACCAAGCTTGTAGAGCTTGCTTTAACCCATAAAGGGTTTTCCTTAGTTTGTAGACCTTAGTATCTTGTTTAAAGCCAGGAGGTTGCTCAACATACACTTCCTCCTTAAGTTCTCCATTGAGAAAGACACTCTTCACATCCATCAGAAAGATTGTGAAGTTGTGATATGCTGCATAGGCTAAGACGAGCTTGATTGCTTCCAATCTGGCTACTGGTGTGAAGGTCTCATCGTAATCAATGCCTTCGCATTGCGCATATCCCTTAGCAACAAGTCTCGCCTTTTTCCTAAGTATTTTATCAGATTCATCCCACTTGTTCTTGAAGACCCACTTGGTGCCTTTCACTGAATGATGAGTAAGCTTATCTACCAAGCCCCAAACATTGTTGCGGGTGAATTCTGATAGCTCTTCATGCATTGTGTTTCCAGTCCCGCGATTGCAGCGCTTTTCCAATCAATGTTGCTCCGATTAGGAAATATAACAAGTGAGTAGAGCACTTTCGAACTAATTTTACAACATCATCTAGAACAACATCTCCTAGATGAGTAGAGAAACCGGCCGTTTGGACCGGACCAGACCGTTAATATTAATAATAAATATTTATATTATATTTTATACTTAAAAATATAAATGTAGAATCTTTTTCTACATTTTTATTTATTTAATGAAATATAAAATAAACCTTAAAATATCCAATATTCCAATCTCACAAATTTATTCAAATGTCACTCTTTACCCTTATTGTTTTATCTGTTCTCTGGGTCGATTTCACCGTGATCGCATCTTAATAATTTGACCTTACTATAATGCTTGAGAATGTGATATGAACTATTATTTTTTATGTCATTAATTATTTGTTTTTATTAAGTTTGTCTTGTACTTTTTCAAAGAGAGCCAATATTAGTTTTTTTAATTTCTCAAAAAAATTGTAGCTAAAAATAAAAGATTTTTTTACGTTTTGACTTTGCTCGTTAAGGTCGTGTTTCAAACCGTTAAACTGGCCGAACCGAACCATTTTATTTGGTTTGGTTTGGTTTGGTTTGAAATATTAATTTGGCCGGTTTGGTTTGAGAATTTTTCAAACCGTATTATTTGGTTTGGTCCGTACTTCAACCCTCAAACCGGCCGAACCGGACCGTGTACACCCCTAACCAGGAGATCTCAGTCAAAATTTACCTCTGTAAGGTAAATCTCGACTGAGCTGAGCAGGGTTCAATCGATCTCTGCCTTACAGAGGCAAATCTCAACCGAACCTAAATGGGTCTTGGTCGGGACTTGGCTTTGTTTCACCCTTGTTACTCGTCTCACTCCATCTGGGTCGAAATTTCCTGGCTTATGCAAAATATGGGTTGAAACTTCACCAAAAGTTGGCTAAACTTATGGATTCATGCTCATTTGTTCACCTACACAATGTCAACACAACAAAACACGCAAACACAACTAAAACAAGCAAGAACCTATGATATGTGGGTAAAATAGACGTGAACAATCAATCAAATGCATCGATAAATTGGTCATTCCACACACATATCATTGATCTTAAACTAGTCCCTCTTTAGACTGCGTATCTCCAGCTTCTACTCTTCAAGAACTGGTGTGATGATGTCATCAATTCTCTGATCTTCATTTCCAGCACCATCAGTTCCAAACTCACCAGTTAGGTCTTCATGATCTTCCACTTCCTGTATCTCTGGAGCTCTTTCTGAAGGTTCTTCCTCTTTAAGATTGAAAACTTCAGGTTGGATTCCCCCTTGACTTGTGCCATTATTTAGAGAAATGGAATCCAAGTCCTCAGCAAGTTCAATAGAATCATCAGCCCTCTAAGTGGTTTCAACACCAGCTGAGTAAACTAGTTGTGAAGAAGTTTCATCTAGAGATCTAGTCGGAGCAATTGGTTCAAGATCAGGATTTTCTAAGCCCAATTGTTCATCAACATTATTGATCTCACGAAACTCTTCAGCCAGTTCTTTCATGGTCCTACGCACTAAAGTTGCTTCATAAAAAATTACATTGCATGTTATTTTCACAAGCCCAGTGGTCTTGTTGAGTACTTTGTATCCCTTGTGAGAGGGGTGTCCATATCCAAGGAAAACAACCGCATCAACTTTGGGAGAAAGAGTATTCAACTTTGACTTCCAATTTTTGTGAATATAACATGGTGAACAAAAAGCACAAAAATGAGCTAAGGAAGGCTTACGACCATGATACGCTTCTTAAGATTTTTGTGCAGATGACTGTTCAGTCCGCTTCTAGTCTGTGTATAGTAGGTTGTGATCACAGATTCTCCCCAATAGAGCTCACCGAAATTGGTTTCTGCTAGCATGGTCCTCACAGCCCCCTTGAAAATTCGACTTCTTCTTTCTGCAAGCCATTATGCTATGGAGTCCTTGGGGATGATCTCTCGTGTCCTATCCCGACTTCAGTGCAAAAATCCATCAAGGTCAGTTGCAGAACTCAGTATCATTATATGACATGTTCCTCTTCATTGTGACTCCTCTGTCATTTTGGAAGAGCATCATCGGCTCACAGAGTATGAGCTTTACTTCGTCATTGGTCTTGAGAAGCTTCACCCAAGTGTTTCTCGAGTATTCATCAACAAATACCCGAGAGTATCTTTACCTATAATGGTGGGTGGAGTCATTGGTCCGAAGAGATCCTTGTGAAGCAACTCCAGTATCTGGTCTGTGCTTGCACTGACTAGCTTGTTCTTGAATAAGACTTTGGTTTGCTTTCCTAGTTCGCATGCTCTGCAAATGCCTTCCTTCTTTAAGATTCCCTTTGGCAGACCTGTTACTATCTCGTGCTTAACCAAATAATTGATAGTCTTGAAATTCAAGTGGTTCAACCTTTTGTGCTACAACTAATTTGTTTCACTTGAGCTAGTTGCCACAAAGCATGAGCTTGTTTGTCCACTCTGCCAGTGTACCATGTATAGTCCTTCTTTCCTTATGCTTCTAAGATTGATTTCTCCAAAAGTCACATCTCAAATCTAACTTTCAGACTCGGCAAAGGAAACAATATAGTCATTCCCACTAAGCTAGTTGGTTCTTAAGAGGTTATATTTCAGGTTGGTGACAAGAGATACGTTCTTGATGATGATTCCATTTTGGTCAACACATCCCTTCCCTATCACTCTACCTTTAGAGTTGTCACCAAACATGACCGTTAGTCCTTTGACCAATATGAGATTTGTAAGAAGATTTCTTTCTCCGATCGTGTGCGCAGAGTATCCACTGTCTAGGATCCACACGTTCTTCTTTCTTTGAAGCTGATCTGCATGTATCTATTCCTGCAATGCACAAATCATGTTTTAGGTCCCAGAGCATCTGCAGGTCCTACATGATTAGTGTGTTGTATCCACCTTTTTGGGATCCAAACTTGAGTTATCCTCACGGCCAGTAGCTTCTCAATGCTTTTTCTTGTTACCTTTCTCATCCTTCTCATATAATGCATGACATTTGTTTGAGAGATTTTGCAGGTGTGTGCAGTCCTTTTGGAAGTGGATATCCTCATAGGACCTCGGAAAACTGATCCGGATGTGTGGAATAATCATGTGGATTATGACCATCATGATTAGCCTTCCTAGCATTTGAAAAATAAATTTTATGTGGCTCGGGCCTCAAGTAGTTGTTCCCCCTACTTGGTATGTTCCTCCTCTTATTTTCAAAATAAGATTTGGGTCTCCGATTATGGGAGTAACCACGTTGGTTGTTTGGCTTCCTCACAAAAGGTTGCTTGGCCAAACTGATTGATGAAATTGGCTTCCTTGCAATAGGAACATACAGCTTAACTAGTTTCTTAGGCTGAATTGGCTTCCTCTCAGTTTGTGATTGAGTCAGTTTAGGAATGTACTGTTTTACCAGTTTTTTTCAAGGAACCGTCTTCATGACCACTTCCCGATTAGCCAGTTTTAGGTTGCTGGTAGTCCAACATTTAGCCTTTCCAGTGAAATCTGAGAAATTTTGGGTCTCTCCTTTGCCCTTCAATCTTGACTGATCACAGGTATTTTCCTTTATAAAGCAAATTTTCTTTTTTCTTTGTTAGTACTTAAATCATTTTCATTAAAGCCCAGACCCGTTTTATCCTTGGGGTCTCTTTGAATTAAGAGCACTTCTTCAAGTTCTCTTTAGCTTTTCATAATGGAACATTTACAATGTTCGTGCTCAAGGTTTTTTTGTTTCAAGGAATCACACTCCATATTTAGACGTTTCAAATCATTTAAAAGATTGAAGTGTTTTTCCCTATGTTTGGCCAAATCCTCGCTGGCAGACCCAGACTTGTCAATCTCATTGGTCAAAACTGAAACTTGCGCTTTCAATGAGGAATTTTCTCCAACTAAAATGCTTTTAAGTTCATAGAATTTAGAAAATTCTTTTGACAATAGATTGAGGGAAACGTCTTCTGAATTGGAGCAATACGATTCAGAGTCCTCTAATAAGCATGCAGAAAGCATTGAAACTGGTAGAGAAGTAGTTACCTCATCACGAGTTGTGGTTAAGGCCATCAGTTTCTGCATCTTCGTTGTTTCCTTCCTCGATAGTGGCTAGAAATACTAGCAGAGCTTCTTTCTTTGACTCTTAGTCTGAAGTGATGCATCCATCGTTGTTCTCAAGAATGTTGGGCACCTTTGTTCTTGACAACATTGCCTTGGCAACAACCTTGAAGCTCTTCACTCAAAGATCATTTTCAGCATTTCTCTCTCCTCTTTGTCCACACGTGGACATTCAAACTTGAGGTGATCTGGAGAGCTACATTCAAAGCAAGATCGAGGTGATCTCTTCACGAACCTCTTGTCCTCTGTTTGTGGAGCATTCTTCTTGGCTTTTACTTTCTCCAGGAGCTTGGTCAGCTTCCTCATCTACTCTTCAAGCTCTTTCACAGAGCTCTGTCCTCCCATCTGGTAGGAGGTCGAAGTGGAGGATGTCTCTTTCACCAGATTTGACTGACCGACTGATCTGTCAGTTTGGAATGGCTTCATTGGCCTCCACTTGGTGGTGCCCTTCTTCATGAAGTATGCAACATCTTCGGTATGGTGGGTTGGTGAATTGGCCACTCAAATGGCTTCATTCTTGTTCACCATTTGGATGTCCTACTCGTGAGCTTAGAGTTGAGCAAACAACTCCTTTGTAGAGATCTTGGAGAGATATTTCTCCTTCAAACTGGTTGTGTTTACAAACAAGTCCTCTTTCGACATTTGGGACAAAATTGTGGCGTTGAGATCTATTGTTGAATATACTCTATCAAGCGCCTTGAGCTTGCTCGCGATCGTGTTTAATCTTGCCTCCATGGGTTTGATGTTTTCTTCGAGAATCATCTAGGAAGATTCATATTTTTCGATGTAGACTTGGAGTTTGTTGCACTTCATATGTTCATATTCTTAGCACAAGCCTCCAAGATATTCCCATACTTCTTTGGTGTTGTCGAACTTCATAACTTCATCGACAAGTGCCTCCGGTAGAGCTGACAGGATTAGCTAATGAGCAATGGAGTACAGTTGGGCACGTCGTTTGTTCTTGGGTTACCATTCACCATATGGCTTCTCAATCCGGGAGTTGACCTTCATGATTTTTATTGGTCCATACTCGATGAGGTCAACCATCCTTGGATGTACACTATTGAGCTGGATGGTGTACCGCTTCTTCCAGATGGCGAACTTCTCCGCAAAATATGGTGGAATCTTTGTGATATTCATCATTGGTGTTTAACCTACTTGCTATAAAAAAAAGTGCAAGAAAATGGATCTGGTCCTTAGCGACTCAACGTAGTTCAATCTGTAAAAGCGGGCCTACTCTGATACCACCTATTGGTCCCGATATCAGAGTAAGTATAGTGTGCAGCAAAAATTTTAAGTTCAAACTTGCACTCACAAACTGGTTGTTCTAGACCAATTTGTGTTTCTGAAAATTGTTTTTCTGCGAGTGGAATTTTAATAGAACGGTTCAAATATACTTCAACACTAAAATGTGTTGAGGTTTACAACCCTTACAAAAATGTAAAAAGCAGTAAAGAACAATGATTTATAGAGATTTGAACAACTCGTCCTACGTCCTCTTGATACACTAAAAATTAAATCATTTAAATTCCTAGCGATGCAAGAATAAAAAATTTTCAAATTTGATATCTTCTTAATTCGTCCACTAGAATACCGGTTACTTAGGTGTTGAGGTTATATCCAAGAGAATACTAATCCTTGAGTTTTAGTATTGACTTAACACAAATTAAATCCTGTCTATCTATCTGACCAACAATATTAAAACAAGAACAAAACTAACAATTATAATCATTATAGTTACTAGCAATCAAAACCTCAATCAATCCAACAATAACAAGTTCAAGCACAAATCGATTGATCACAATAGAGGGAAAAACAGGATATTGGAGAGAACTTTGTAATGAACAATTAAAGCCAATTGAATGATGCAATCACAAATTAATCTTCCTAGAGATGGTCAATCCACTCTTAAATGACTGATCCCCTTAGCACCGGTGAATTAATCGTAGATGAGTTAAGATTATCAAACAGTAACGTTATCTAATCCGAACACACTCCCAAACAATCGTGGACACTTAACCTATAAGCTTCCTCTGCACAGGGATTGGATCGAGAATTATATAAAATGATGCTACTCATGACATTTCAATCCGCATATTGGTTGTAATCTCAAAGTCAAACTATCAAGCAATTGACTCTTATCTACATTACCTGAATGAAGAACAAGCCCTAGCACGTCTTAATCAACTAGAAAGAAGTAAACAAGCATTCAATTGATCAAAATCATTCACTGCATCATTCAATCCAACATCCTATGGAAATCTAGCTGATCATACCTTGTGAGTTGTTCAATTGAATACAAAAGTAAAGCTTATCCATTATAAGGTATAAATTGAATAGAGTTTTCCTCCAATTTTGGATGATTATGCCTTGATCTACTCTTCAATATTCATTTCTCCCCCAATTGGATGAATTTGGCCTTGGATCCTCTTCAATTGGATGATTGGATAGAGTTTGAAGTGTTTTTGAAGTGAGTAACCGTCACCAAAGTGCCAAAAGTTCTTTCCAATTTCATTTCTCCCCTATTTATAGTAACTAAACTGACCAAGATTTTGCTCGGGACTAATGCGTCTCGCCCGAGATGGCCAAAACTTAGAAACTTCCATAAATTCTGCAGGATCTCGCTTGGGACCTGGAGATCTCGGTCAAAATTTTCCTCTAAAAGGCAAATCTCGACCGAGCTGAGCAGGGTTGGGTCGAAATCTGCCCTTCAAAGGCAAATCTCGACCAAACCCAAACGTGGATGGGTCAAAATTTTCCTCTGTTTCACCCCTTTTGCTCTCCACTCTCCATCTGGGTCAAAATTCTCTTAGCTTATGCAAAATTAGGGTCGAAATTATTTTAAAAATTGGCCAAACTTGTGGATTTATACTCCATTGCTTACCTACACCACTTCAACACAACAAAACACAAAAATACAACAAATACAAGCAAAAACCTATGATGTGTGGGTGAAATAAATGTGAACAAACACTCAAATGCATCGATAAAATGATCATTTCACACACATATCATAATCCCCCAAACTTCAACTTTTAATTATCCTCAATCAAAACAAAGTAAAGAAATCATCCTACTTAATGTAATACCTCATAGCTCATCATATCAATCTTAGCATGCCTCAATAAACGATATTATCGCCTAAATTTTTGCAATGGTTAATGCCAGAGACTCAAACCTCTCAACAAGTTGGAATAAAAATAATAAAATTCACTTCCTTTCGTGTTTAGGGACCATTCACTCAAGCACGAGATATCAAGTTTTATTTCTATAGGCTTGCATCCTATCTCATCACTATACTACAACAAACTTATTTCTAGAATCAAGAAGGTCTTTGATTTGATTATAACGTGGTTGACTAAAGGTAGGTGATTTTGGACCGAAGTGACTAAACTCCACAAAATCCTAGAATCCCCCAAGAATTTGTTCAACACAACCAATCCCGAGGCTTATTTAACTTCACTTCCTCTTTCTTTTGTTTTTCACCATGCACTTGCATGTTTTTTCTTTCTTTTTCTTTTCAAAGTTCATGAATCTTTTCTCTCTTTTTTCGTTGGTGCTTGTTTTTTCGTGACTTGCACCATCATTCTTTTCCACTTTTTCTTTTCTTTTCAACACCTCATTTCCTTTCTTTGCATCAACAAGCGGGATCCAATTTCACCATAACAAACCAATTCCCATACCCACACTCACAACAACTGTATTCACCCTCATACACACATCCCCCAAACTTATTCCTAAATATATCTCAAAGAAATTCTTCAATTAAGCTTAGTCATGGGGAACAACGATATGAAAGGCAAATAACGATAAAATATAACACCTTATACCCCCAATGTGCAAGGTAGGACTATGTTGGGAATTATGTTGTAATTCTCCCTTAGATCAAAATTGTAAAATGTTTTATTGAATCAAAGCCTTAGTAGTTTGGTCGATCATTGCTGAAGTCTAGATAGTCTAGCAACTCATGTGTAATGTCCTGTGTAGGAAATATTTCGAGTTGTAATAGATTACAAATGCTTGCAGAAGATTGTTGAGGATTCAGCAATTGGAACGAAGACTTCGGAAATTTTGGATGCTAGAAACGTTCTCAGCTGTCAAGTGGATTGCTAGAGAAGTTATCAGACAGAAGCGACTGCTAAGGAAGAAAGAATTCATGTGCTAAGAAGAATGATTGCTAAGTGCTAGCAATCATATGCAAAAAGAAGAGACTGCTAGGAGCATTCGCTTAGCAGTCAGCAGAATGAAGATAGCGGAACGCTGAAGGAGTGAGCATTCGCTACTACAGTAAGAAGATAGCGGAATGCTCAAGGAGTCAGCATTCGCTACTAAGGAAAAGATTTCTAGAAGATATAGCAATCAAGAACCAAGACTCTAGTGCTAAGTAAGCAACTGTTGAGGAGTCAGCAGATTAGCTACGAAGACAGATTGTTAGAAGTACTTAGCAATCAAAAGAGTCAAATGACTTAGCAGACCATTCCCAGCATTCTCCGATAGAATGCTAAGCAAAGAAAAACCTAGCAACGACTGCTAAGATGCCCGTTCTGACAAAAGTACAGCCAAGGATGATAAACTTTCCCGGAGTAGGTGGAAAAGCACTGTACACGCCAAAAAGGACGGAAAAAATAGACACTCTTTTGGATGAAAAAGACCGTTGTGTCTAACAGGTATGCAGATTCAAAACAAAAGAGATGTCCAAACAGAGAGAAGAACTACTCACTACTCAACGAATACAAGCGAAGAAAGATACCTTTGACAAACAAAGCAAAAAGAGAGTAGTCAGTCAGTTGAGAGCGCACAAAAGAGAAGACTTCAAAGCTCTCAACAACCGTAGTGTCCTCCTCATTGAATATCTGACACTACATTGAAGAGATTCCTTGACTTTTCTCAAGAATCTAATCATTGGCATAACTTCCACCCTAGGAAGCATCCAGCAGTCACATCTCTGAAAAGAGATTGACTATCACGGGCTGTTGCCGAAAAACCCAGGAAAGTTCAGGAGAGAACTATAAAAATTCCATCACAGCAAGGACAAGTTTAACGAAGGTCCCGCCCTTGACTTGGCCGCAGCTGCTGACTTAAAAGATCGAAGCATCGGAGGATAGCTTTGTAGTGGTTGGCTCGAAAGTTCACCGCCTACTGCCAAGTGTTTGGCGATTCCTTGTACTTCAAATATATTTTTAGCGAATTCTCAATGCTACGACGAAGGAGTGGACGTAGATCTTTAAGATCGAACCACTATAAATATTGTGTCTTGTTTACTGTTTTATTGCTTACTGATTTATTGTTTCACTGTTGATTTGAAATCTAGCAACCCCAAGTTGCTATAGTATATCTGAAACAAACTTAATATCAACTTGAAGCTAAACTTTTCATAAAGAACTAAGTGTGCAAGATACTTGAACATTCCGCTGCATATTTGTTAAGTAGTCTTCCACTGCCTTTAACAACGACTCTGATCAGTGACCAACAAACTAGGAATCGATGGCCTAATATTATTTTCTAGTCAAAAGCTCATGTCAATAGCTAGAGAATGAATGCAAGTTCTAGATTTATCACTCTCAATCTCGCCTCTCACAATTGAAAATGATATGACAATATCATAACTCAAATCTCACGACTTTTGTTAAGTCTCAAGTATTAACACACATAAATCTTGGCAATTTAAAACTTTAATTTTAATATGCTTCGATATCAACGATTCCGCCCTATCATAGATTTAAATGGGAATCAAACTCCACTAGTTCATCAAGAGTAAATCTCAAGTCTAATTCGGGTTCAACACACCACACACAAACATGCAACCAATCTGAAGTAACAAATACACAATCAACAACCATAAACTAAATGGCAAGAGAAATGTTAGAATGTGTTACCCATTGACACCCACATGATCAAACCGCTCTCTCTCGGCCTTATTTTACCTACTAAACAACAACACAAACACACCACCTATTTGAGCATAAATCACTTTCAACAAAAGTCCATAATCACCAATTCAAAATCTCACTTCCAAACTACTTCCACTATTAATCCTCACAAAATATATACATTCAAACAATCAATCATTACCATCCAAACATCTTTCCAACAATCAATCCAATCCCAAGTCAAAACAATTGAAACAATGTTCCACTAGCTCCACCATACATTCCACAAGCCATTCATCAATCCAAATGTAAAAAGAGTAAAGCAATGAACCTCAAATCAACACCATTCAATAAAAAGATAAAAACATTCAAGCATCCAACATTATCCAAATCCAAAATATCATACAACCATATCGAACCAAATCAAATCCAAGTGTATCAATATACAATCATAAGGGAAACAATCTAATCCAAAGCAAGGTAGACAAAGGAAGGTAGGATAAGTAGAAGAGTAAACCAAAACCGGCAGTCGACACATCCCCCCAAACTACGTCAAGAGAGACTAAATTCGTAAAATAGGTTGATGGCATCCAATCACTCTTCTCGGTTCTGTGGCGAACGATCATGGCGGCGATAGGGAATGGGCAAGCGATGCTATAACTCCCGGACATCACCGTGAATCTCCCCAAGTTTCATGTCAATGCCCTTAAACCGGGAAGTTGTGGCGGCTTGATCTGCAAGGTAACCCGTCTGAAATGCAGCAAAATCCCCCTGCATCGATGTCATCCTCATGTCTAAGCCTTGCATAGAAATAGATAAAGACTCATCAGTGTCAAAAGTCCTTTGCATCATCGAACATACCTGCTTCTACCACTCCTCCATAGTATGTGGTGCTTGCAAACTCGATCGTTCCCCATCACCTCGGGGCAACTGTTGTGCCAAGTACTTCATGGGGCGAAAGTAACCATTGCTAGTAAAAATGCCTACAAAGTCCTGGTGATCCTCTGAATTCATCAACCAATTAGATTTATCATTTAAATCATCCACAGCAGTTAATCCCGAATGAGGCATCTCAATCACTTTCTCCCCAAATTTATAGTAAAAGACCCCATGGCTAGAAGGAACCAAGAACTTAGCAGCCACAAGCGAAGCAGTATCTAATGGCAATCTCGAGGCAAATGAACCAGTCAACGGAAAATTAAAATGCCTAAAAATAGGGGTAAGCATCCCCCACACCACAGATTGTGGAGGTTTTCAATCCAGCTACCCTACTCCAAGCATCCATCACAAGCCTCATATCGAGAATTTCAAACCATGCATCATCGAATAAAGCATATACATCTCAGACAATAGCACATTACCGGATTCATATTGCCCAAAAATAGAACCAGCAACCACCTTATGAATATATCTAGTAATGGGATTTCTAATCAAAGAAGTTTTTGCAAACTTAATATGAAAAACACCTTCAGCCTTATCCCATAAATTGACTTCCAAAACGCAGCAACATTCATATCATCCGGACTAAATAAAGCATTTTCATCACAACCATAGATTGCATCCAATTCTTGCCAAAATAAATTGTTGACCTCTAACCTTGAATGCAACAGAAAGAGGGACGCTTCCCGAGCCTTTTATCATAGTGACGGACGACATTAACTCCTTCGTGAGGTCCATGTACGCCGGTCATTGCCCGGTTAAGTACTTCTTCCATCCAAGGTTGGTAAGCAAGTTCAAACGTCCTACTTCAATTCTAAAGCCTCCAACGTCTCATCACATGGATATCGTGATCCCACCACGTTCTTCTCCACGACTGCTTTGAATCTAGAAAACTCCTCATCATCAAAATTGGATGGGCAGTGGACACATGTGGGTTGTTAGCTCCCCCTCGCTATCTTGCTGGCCATAATGAGCAATCAGAGGTAAATTTCGCACGAAATCAATGGGTAAGACAAGAATTTAAATTTTGGAAGAGAAAATTTTGCTAGAAATGAAGTTGGGGCGAAATGAGCCCTATATCCCCTTTAAATTTGCACTTGATCTCGACCCAGGTCCTTCGGGTTCGGTCAAGATTTCTGTTTGTCCCCAAATTTCTAAAAAAGCTGGTTGATTTCGACCTAACCCAAGAAAGAACTAGGCTGGGTTTGATCGAAATTTTGTGATCCTGGGCAAAATTTTGCAATGCAGGGCAAAATTTCTCTCTATTTTCAGCTCCCTGCTTCTTTTCAACAAATATTCTCAGAAGTAGGGCGAAATGGCACCCCTCGAACTTCAATTTCTCATCACTAAAACAAAAATTTTCTGCAAAAGCATCAAACAAGATCATTCATCCCTCATTTAAACATCATTTCTACCATAATCAGCAAAAACCAAGCAAGCTAAACATTTATTCAAAACAAAACAACTAAAAAGCAAATTAAATTGGGTTGCCTCCCAACAAGCGCTTGTTTAAAGTTGTTAGCTAGACTCTCATACCTTTTTGCTTCAATCATTATCAAATGAAGTTGAACCGGAATTCATACCTTGCTCCATGGTCCATGACTCACCCAGAAAGAACAACTTCCTCCTAGCGCTTTGAGGTGTAACATCCTCCATTCTAGCTTTCTTTGCTCTCAACTCGCGTTGATCAAAGAAGTCCTCCGGTTCATCATTCTCATCATTTTTTTTCTTCCATGCAAACCATCCTTAGATCCACACATGTATTCAACATTTTGGTCCTAACTCCTATTTCAATCCATTTTTCTCCTCATTTACTTCCATTTCTTCACTTGGATCGTCTTCCATAAACTCATCCTCATTTATACAACTCTTTGATTTTGACTCTTCCTCAATCAATTGATCCAACATAGGGACACGTTGGATCTCCTCCGGTTGAGACATCTCAATGTCACCCTTTTTCACATAATCAAAGAATTTCACTTCTTCTTCTCGATTCACATTCACATCCACCTCTTCACTTTTCTAATTTGGTTCACCTTCCAAAACCTTTGGCTCTTCACAAATCTCCACTTTCTCTTCCTTATGAGTCATCACCAAGATGTGCTCCTCATTCACTACATTGCAGCTTTTCTTTTGAGTGTTTTTCGTATTACTTGGAAACTAACCCGCTTGATGCTTTCCACTCAATTGTTTCGCATTCGAAGAGATTTGGATTTAAATTTCGGCTAACATTCCATCATTCTTTTCAAATCTCTTGTCAATCTCCTCATTCGGATTCCTCCTGCCATCGTGGTTCTCATGCCTATTATTACCTCCTCCCATGTATCCTCCATGTGAGCTACCCCCGGCATTCTCCATTTGCATTGGTGGATTTAGAGCATTGTTCGGGTTAGCATAGAAGAAATTAGGATGGAACAGGTTCGAAGGATGATAGTACATGTTCCCTGGTGGATTGTAAGGGTTACGATTGTTGTTGAACCCCATCATTTGATTCACGAAACTCTCATTCTCTGGGTACACTTCTCCCCTTTTCACCAACGTCATCCCATCCTTCCTTCCACTAGAGGTAGTAAGCATGTCCAACACCTTTTGCATCATAACAATTTTCTCTCTCAATTCCTCACTTTCTTTTTATCTCACCCACCATCTTCACCGTTCAGTAATCCTTCCTTTCTTTCGGCCATTGATAGCTATTTTCAGCATTCATTTCAATCATTCTCCAAGTTTCTTCATCTTCTTGGTTAAGAAATGAACCTCCCGAAGATGCGTCCATCATGACTTTGGTCTTGTAGTTGAGGCCCCTATAGAATTGGAAAATTGTTGACTCTTCGACAAGCCATGTCTAGGGCACCTTTTAATCAAATCTCGGAACCAATCCTAAGCTTCATATAATGGTTTATCGTACTTTTGACTACAAGAGGTTATATCGGCCCTTCTCAAGGTAAGGCTAGGTGGGAAAAATTTGAAGAGAAACTTCTCTCGCAGCTCCTCCCAAGAGGTTATACACTCCTTGTCCAACCCCTCAAACCAATGTCACGCTCCATCTTGAAGAGAGAATGAGAAAAGTCTCATTCTTATACGATCCTGCAGAACTTGATTGATCTTGATTAAATCATTTATCTTCAAGAATCGGGAGATGTGAGCATTGGGGTCCTCCGTGGGATGGCCTCCATATTGGATGTTTTAGATCATTTGAACCAATTGGGGCTTGATCTCAAACTGCGTGGCATTAACCCCCAGCCTTAATCCCCCCGTTGCTTGATCTCCTTGCGGTCGGAATAAGTTTTGTAATGGCTCATCATCTCATTTCTTTCGTTAAAAGTTGCTCTCATCTCTCCCTCTAGTCTTTGTAGCTCATCCATCCTCTCCGTGTCTTCTCTACGGTTTTCCATGTTGAACTCAACTCCTTCAACACCTTGTCTCCACTTTTGTTCTTCCAATAAACGAGATTTGGACCTCATGATCATGCACCACCTACAAGTGTCCAACAGCTCCAATTACCAATCAATCAAACAAATTAACAAAAACTTGGTCTACAATCAACATAAGTTCACTAATATCTAGCAACCTACTAATTAAAGTCCCTGGCAACGACACCAAAAATTGATACACTAAAATCCAATCACTTAAACTCCCAGCGATGCAAGAATAAATTTTGTCAAATTTGAGATCTTTTTAATTTGCCCACTAAAATACCGGTTACTTAGGTGTTGAGGTTATATCCAAACAAATACTAGTTGTTGAGTTTGAATATTGACTAAACACAAATTAAATCCTATCTGTCTAACCAACAATATTAAAACAAGAATCAAAACTAATAATCATCATCATCATAGTTACTAGCAATCAAAACCTCAATCAATCCAACAATAACAAGTTCAAGCATAAATATATTGATCACAATAGAGGGAAAAACAGGATAGTGGAGAAAACTTTGTAATGAACTATTAAAGCCAACAGAATGATGCAAACACAAATTAATCTTCCTAGAGATGGTCAATTCACTCTTAAATGACTAATCCCCTTGGCACTGTGAATTAATCATTGATGAGTTAAGATTATCAAACAGTTACGTTATCTAATCCTAACACACTCCCAAACGATCATGGACACTTAACCTATAAGCTTCCTCCGCATAGGGATTGGATCAATACTTATATAAAACGATGCTACTCATGACATTTCAATTCGCATATTGGCTGCAATCTCAATGTCAAACTATCAATCAATTGACTCTTATCAACATTACTTGAATGAGGAACAAGCTTTAGCACATCTTAATCAACTAGGAAGAAGTAAGCAAGAATCTAATTGATCAAAATCATTCACCACATCATTCAATCCGACATCCTATGGAAATCTAGTTGTTCATACCGTGTGAGTTGTTCAACTGAATACAAAAGTAAAGCTTATCCATTACAAGGCAGAAGTTGAATTGAGTTTTACTCCCAATTTTGGATGATTATGCCTTAATCTACTCTTCAATCTTCATTTCTCCCCCAATAGAATGAATTTGGCCTTGGATTATTGGATGGAGTTAGAAGTGTTTTCGAAGTGAGTAACTGTCACCAAAGTGCTAAAAGTCCTTCCCAATTTCGTTTCTCCCCTATTTATAGTACATAAACTGACCAAGATTTCTCCTGGGGCCGATTCATCCCGCTCGAGATTGCCAAAACGTAGAAACTTCAAGAAGCTTCACAGGATCTCGCCCGGGACAAGGAGATCTTGGTTGAAATTTGCCTCTGATGGGCAAATCTCGAACGAGCTGAGCAGGGTTGGGTCAAAATCTGCCCTTCAGAGGCAGATCTCGACCAAACCCAAACGTGGATGGGTCAAAATTTTTCTCTGTTACACCCTTTTTGCTCTCCACTACCCATCTGGGTCGAAATTCTCTTAGCTCGTGCAAAATTTGGGTCGAAATTACTTCAAAAATTGGTCAAACTTGCATATTTATGCTCCATTGCTTACCTACACCACTTCAACACAACAAAACACAAAAATACAACAAATAAAAGCAAGAACATATGATATGTGGGTGAAATAAACATGAACAAACACTCAAATGCATCAATAAAATGGTTATTTCACAGACCTATCACCTCTCTTTAGATCGTGGTCCAAAAATTCACTAAGCCTCCGGTACAAATCGGTCTCACGATCTATCGCTAGTTGGTAGATGTCAGTGTCTACCAGTCCACTAGCTCGCTCCTCCAGGCCTTGGTCTCTTTGGCTTTTTAGATTTCGAGTGTGCGCACACCACGCAGCCTCCTCATCCGGAGTTTAGAGCTTTATAGTTCCTCCCAAACTATCAAACTGATTGGCTAGACGCCCATAAGAATCACTGTTGGAGATCTGCAATGACTTCTTTGTTCTTTCTAGGAGAGAAATAACATCAAAAAAATATCTCGATCTACACTCATGTTTTCACTTGCATAGAGTATCGGTGCTTTTTCTTCGTTTACATTTTACACTCTGAGTACTTCGTGTATTTATATAAAAAGTTTGAGCATTTCAATTATAGTCATTTAGAGACATTTCAGCATCGTCCAATCTGAAGCATCTCTTTTCTGACGAGAGCATGGTGCCTTCGGTTCTGCACCTGCTACGTCCTTTTCTAACACAGGATGTTGACATTCTCTTTGTGTCAAAACTGCTCTGCCAGTCTGAGGAATCTGTACTGGTTCATGCTTCATCAGCCTTTAATGAATCTTCATTCTTAAAGATTGATCTTTGCCGATTCCTCTGGATGTACTCTTTGTCTCTTCGTGTGAGTAGAAACTGAACTTGTAAACTGGAGATGATCCAGGCTGGTGTCTTCCGTCAGTTTCTCTGAGTCATCAGCTTAAAAACTTAAAGCTAGTCTCTCCTTACTTCACACGATTGAAACAAGTGCTTTGGATTTCCACCCAATTTATCTTGATTAGCTTCATTAGTTATGTTGCTAGTTGATATATTCTAACAGGACTTTGCAAGTTTATGCGAACTACGTTAATCTACAGACACTTCTTTGACACATCAAAACAACAAATAGGTAACAACACTTCCTAACAATTACAAAAATGATTTGAAATAATTTGATGAACAAATAAGATGTATTCATTCGAATTTATATGACATGAATCTTTGAGAAATTAATAAAAGATAGGTTTCATAAGAATATAATATATAATGAATAGATTGATGTAATATAATACATGTCTTTTACTCTAAAATATAGTAATTAATATTATATATTATTATATAATACAAGTTTTTGAGTTATATAATGCAAATAATTGAGTTATAATGAATTTTATCCAGTTATATGCATGACCAAATTTTAATTATAAGTGAAAAGATGAAAGTGTCCTATAATATTTTTACAGTTGTAAATGTGATGTGCAATCGTGTGTTGAAAACCGTGAAAAGTGAGTGAAATTACAAGTTATCGTATAATGCAAGTTCTGAAGTTATATAATGCAAACAATTGAGTTATATAATAAAGGTGTGAGTCTTTTGTAAATGAATGTTATCTAATAAAAAGACGAAAGTGCCCTATAATGCAGGTTTTTGACGAAAAAATGACCAGATTTTTTTCGATGATCTGGACCGTATATTGAGCGAGATCAGTGGTTCTGTTTTATTCTTATTTTTTATGGTAACTCAATCTAGCAACATATTAATGTTGTTTGGTTGTGTTTTAATTGTTGCTTGATTAATATATTGTTTGATAGTGTTTTAATTGTTGCTTTATTATATATCAACCATTGATTTTTCTAAATCTAATGGATAAGATTCATTCTTTTTCTCACGTGGGGCTTTTTCTTACCTGATCTCATCTATATATATATATATATATATATATATATATATATATATATATATATAGAGAGAGAGAGAGGCGTAATCATATTACAAGTCCTCTTTAGATAGGAGATGAGAATGAACATTATCCTTCTATTTTATAAGATGTGTGGTCCAAATTTCATATTTATAATTATTTTATCAATTAATTATACACATTAAGGGCTTTTTAGTATTTTAGCATTTCATAATTAGATTATTCTAAAACTATAATACTTTCCTTAACTAATTCCTATATTCTCTCTCATAATTATATGGAATAAAATATACTACAATTTTTGTATTGCGTATAATTCCATTTCCTCACCCCAGATTTACCAACCCCAAATCTTCCTCCCTCTTCCAGCCGCAACCACCGTTCTTCACCAATGTCGAAAGAAGAAGTTGCTGGTAAGGATTCTTTCATCTCCATCAAATTGACATCTACTCTCTCTCCGCGGCAGATCCAAGCGCAGCGTGCGATGGTCGTCGAGGCCGAGAATGCAGATGAGAGCGCAAAGCAGAGAAGTGAGGATTACTACGAAGTCGAAGTCGAGTGTCTCCAACGACGAGGAGGAATTGTCTGAGGGAAGAGAGATAGCGCCGCCGAGCTCGCGTGAACGGGCGGTCATGTAGATAGAGAAAGTGAATGGTAGAGAGAGAGGGGGGAGATGGGTGTGTGACGTTTGTAAGCTTATTTCATAATTGTTTTTTTCTTCATATATAAGTTGCATTATATACTCCTGTAAATGTGCATTATATACGCCTATACAGTTGCATTATCCTTCATGGAAATTATTAAGGTTTTTGAATATTGTTGTGTATTTTTCTAATGCAAGTTACATTATATAAACCTATAAATATGCATTATATATGCCTGCAAATATGCATTATATAAGTCTGCATAGTTAAAGTATGTTTTGGTTTTACTGACGTAAGTTGCATCATATAAGCCTGTAAATATGCATTATATAAGCCTGCAAAGTTGCATTATATAAGCTTAAAAAGTTGCAGTATGTTTCTTTAAAATTCAAAATCCCTAAAATTGATAAAAAAGTATAAAAATAATTAATTTAGAAAAATTTTCATTAAAATTCAAAATTAATAAAAAGTAGCGATAATGCAGCATAAAATTAGGGATTTCCTAGATATAATGAGTGTGAAAAATACAAAATAATTAATTTAGGAAAATATTCATTAAAATTCAAAATTAAAAAAATGTAGCGATAATGCAGCAAAAATATAGGATTTTTTTAGATATAATGGGTGTGAAAAAGAATAAAAATAATTAATTTAGGAAAACATCCATTAAAAATCAAAATTCCTAAAAGCTAGAGATAATGGAGCATAAAATTAGGGATTTTCCTATTTTGTAGATTTAATGGGTATGAAAAATGACAAATTTACCCCGTTAATGCAACTATTTTATATTACCGAATGCAACTTTAGAAATTCGCTCCTCAAATAGATCTCAGTCATTTGAACCTTGATTTGGATGTACATGATTAATTCTCATCTCCCATCTAAGAGACCACTTGTGACTTTAACGCACCCCTATATATATATATATAGAGTTGCGTTCAAATCGGAACTAAATGTCATGAATGAACTATGAACTTTTCATTGTTGTTTGTATAATTGATCATTGAAGTTTATATGATAGCTCATTATAGTACCTAATTATGATACTTCATTATTGTGTATATGTATATATATATATATATATATATATAGAGAGAGAGAGAGAGAGAGAGTTATATTCATTTCTGAACTAAATGCCTTGAATGAACTATGACCTATGATCTATCCATTAATTCTATTGATCTCATGGTTATATTAATGACATGTGGCAATCAATTTATTTTAAATTAACTTGAAATGGTGTATTAGGAAATAAATATTGTTAAAGTTTTTAGTAGATTTGATATTTAAAGTAGTTACCTAATCTCATGAGATATGTGATATTATTATTATTATTATTATTATTATAATTATTATTATTATTATTATTATTATTATTATTATTAAAGGTAGATTTTTTTATTCTTTGATAGTCAGTTTTATTGTACATCCATTTCTCCAGGTTTTCCATTGTCTCTCTTATTTTTCTCACGACTAAAGCATGGTTCTCCACAGCTGAAGCATAGTTCTCCAGGTTTTCCATTGTCTCTCTTCTTTCGCTTCTCATAGTCTAAGCATGGACAACAACGACAGTGAGCCATAGTTTTCTACAGACACCAACACCCTAACGTCGTCCCCCAAGAGCCAATCGCATTACATGGTCTGGAGAGGAACCCTTTATCCACTTCCGCTTCTGTCGTGCGAGGCAGAACCCTAGTAAGACACAACCTTCAGATGAAAGAGAATCAGTCCCAGTGATTTATTATATTTAGCATTACTCTTTATTGTTTATATCATTATATAGTCATGTATGGATCATTACTACGTTATTAATTGTTCATCACAAGATTATGTGAATCAAGTTTTAATGTTTAATAGGTTTAATTTCATATGTTCAGTATCCTACGTTCGTGTTTATGACAATGTTATGATGGATTCTCAATTTTAATTTAGTTTTGGTCCTTTAATCTGTTATGTAACGTTCTATATGGTTTATTCAATTTTTGTGTTATTAATGTATTTGTTATGTTTATCATTACAACATCTCGTTTACATCATTATAATATATATTTTACTTTATTACTGCATGCATACATTATCATTTATTACACGATTATATGAATACAAAAAATAAAACGTGTATCAGTGCGAATTACGTGGATACACAATTGCACAAAATACGGATATAATATTTTACTCACTAAATTATAGTCAATCTGACTTTATGGTTTTTATATTTATCATTATAGTATATCATATACATCATTACAATACACAATTTAACTCATTACTAAGTGCGTTATGGATCATTGCACAATTATGCAAATACAAAAAATAAAAATCTCCTGCAAAATGTTGTGAAATTTAATATGAAAATACGATCCTAAAAATATGAAATATGTGATTTTTTCGAAATTGGTAGATGTGAAAATATTAATTTTGGTAGTTGTTTTCATAATGATATAAAATCCCTAAAAATCAGGATTTTGTTTTGGAAAATATAAACACCTACTACCAAAATTACCTTCATGACCATATAATTACGATATAATATATAAACAATGATCAAATGTGATAGTTAATCTATGTCGTTAAATCTAAGATTTAATGGGTCAGATTTGGTCTTAGTGCATTCACATAGAGGGGTTCTGGCTAGTATATATATATATATATATATATATA
>JAPKLW010000029.1:471431-494024 GCA_026898455.1 Plectranthus barbatus | reverse complement strand
TGAGAATAAATCTCAGCCTTTGATCTTGTCTTTTCAACGCTCAAGATCTTTTAAATTTCGTGTGCATTTTTGAGATAGTATCCTGAATTGTTACATAATTAAGAGTACTTTTGTAATTTAACTTTTTTTTAAAAGTTAAATCAAATCTCACTTAATATTTGATCATATTTTATCTTCCTTTTTTGTGCAACCAGATTTCTATTCTCTTCTTCCTGCGTTCCTATTTCTTCTTCATCGGCTGGTCCGTCTTATCTACCGTGGAGTCCATCTCACTCATCTCCTTCCTCAGTTTCTTCTTCATATTTTACGACTGCACGATCGATGTACGCTTCAATTATGCTTCTTGCGCGCTTCAATTATTCATCTCCAGCGGTCTGTGGCGAGTGGTGTTTTTGGTGGTTAAGATTTTAGTTTGATCATAGATTTCATCTCTTTGTTTGATGTATGAATTCTGTCAACTAATGTTTGTTGTTTTGCTTGTATGAGTCGTGAACTATTATACTGCATATTAGTTCCTCTAAAGATGCATGTAGAATTGCCAATAATGAATTATTCAAAAGTTGATTTATTAGAATGTATTAGCTCTTTTAAAAATGCACATTAGTGCTTCTAAAGATGCACATTAGTGCTTCTAAAGATGCACGTAGAATTTTCAATAATGAATTATGAAATCCTTATCGTAAGATTATGATTCTTTTGAGTGCATAGGGTAAGAATAATCAAATAAATTAAGGATATATATATATATATATATTTCAATTTTGAAAATAAGATAATCTTCATTATTTATAATAATATTTTCATATCAGATTAGATATGGATATCTAGATTTTGATACACACAATATTTCCATATTAGAGAGATTATTTTTTTTCCGTAATGAGATATAATGCATGTTTGCATAGATAAAATGCATGATTTCTAGGGATTAAGCATTTTATTTTGCAATGTAATGTTAACACAGGATATTGCCCATAAAGTGAACAAATCGCAGTTAAAATGCAGGCTTTAAAATTATCATTCATTGTATATAATTACTATATTATCCTTTAATGCAGGATATTCAAGACAAATATCGCGTTTTTAAGTTTAATTTGGTGCGTTGATATGAAGATATGAACGACCGAGATTTATTCTCTGTTCGAATCACAAGGAAACCCGACGAGTCAGAGTGAAGGATAATCAACAGACACAAAGAAGGTTTCCAGACTCAAACTGAAAGATCCATTCTGACAAAGACGGCTAAGATAAGGAGACTGCCAATCATAAACAAAGGAGACCTGAAGAGTCTCTGTGCTTCGCAGAAAAGAAGGACGGAGATTGGCGAGCAAACACCCTGTGTCTAACAGATAATATTCAAACTGCCGTTTGAATCATCACCTATAAATAGGTGATATGGAAATGAGTTTGAGAGGTTCGCGAAAAGTCCACAACAGAGAAATTAGAAAGATCATAATACTTTCAATCCCACGCAAACTCACATCCGAGCATATATTTGATCGAGGCTTTGCATAAAGCTTTCATATTTAAAAGCTTGAGACCTTTGAAGTTTATTCTAAGGTTAATTTTTGGCTTCTTTCTATCCTAGAAAGAATCTAACAGTCACCTTACTCTGCAAGAGTGATTATCACCGCCAACTGCCAAACAAGAAAAGATTATGGGAAGAACTATAAAACTCCCAAGGTCAACGTCCGAGGAGAAGGGAGGTTTGTCCTCACTCTAAGGAGTGTCAAAGTGAAGATTGAAGACCGAGGTGCTTGAAGGTGCGCGCTGACCAGACGGAGGAGATGCTCAACATTAGAGATCAAGTCTGACCTTGTAATCAATCACTAGTGAGTTTTCAATCTGGAGGACTAAAGAGAGGACGTTGAACATTTTTTCGAACCACTATAAATCCCGTGTTCATTTACTGCTTTTTCTTTCATTATGTATTGTGTATTTTGAAACTCAGCATACCATGTGTTGAAGTATAATCTGTAAGAAACCTAACAATTATTCAAGCTTAAACACATTTGATAAACACTTACTAAGTCATGACCTTAACAAGATAAGTGCAAGACATTATTAAATTTTCCGCTGCAACTATAGTTACTCTGATCGGGGACAACAAGTGGTATCAGAGCGGTTGGTCTTTACAGATTAGCTGCTTCTGAGTCGCTTAGGACCAGATCCATTTTTCCTTGCATATTTCTTGTGTTTTTGTGTTAAGCTCAGGATAAAAGATAATGGCGAACAACGCAAAGTTGGGAAAGTTCTCTCCGAAAGCCTACTCCACCTAAAAAAGAGGTCACTGATCACGTTGTTGATTCATACATCCCGAGATGAAGCAAGTGATCAAGCAAGGACCAATCAAGATTAAAAAGGTGAAAACTCAAATTGGCGAAAATGTTCAAGGACCAGATGAGATGGTGGTCAAGCGTACGTAGAGTGGACTCAGCAAGATCGAGTTCGTGGTCAACTGGACTATGTAGCCATGGATTTGATCTTAAATTCTCTATCAGGACCTGTGATGGCTGAAGTCTTGGAGTACAAGAATGCCAAAGAAATGTGGGACTTTCTTGGCACCCTAAGTAAAGAGACTGAACAAATGAAGAGGAACAAGCTACAACAGTGCGTAAACAGATACGAGTTGTTCCAGATGATTCCTGGAGAAACAATCAAAGACATGGAAGCTAGATTCAATTCTATCATAGTAGAATTAAAGATGTTGGGAAGAACGTATGAACTTCCTGACATGAATTCATAGATTCTTTCTAAGATGCTAAAGGAACACTGGTTTGTTAAAGTGACATGTCTCAAGGAGAAAGATTTATCAACCATAAGCACAAAAGAAGTGTTTGCCAAGCTTCAGGCACATGAATGGGACATCATGCAGATCAACAAGAGTGAAGCTGTAAGAGCTGCAGTATCCATTGAAAGTCATCCGGAGGATGCAACATTTTTCATAATGAAAGACGTACAGAAGTGGAAAACAAAGAAGTCGTTCCACTCATATCGTCTAGCTCAGTTCAGCCCAGCAAAAGAGATCGCATCAACCAGTGGATTTCTAGCCAAAGAAACATAATGCTCTGACAGCGAGCTGGATGAGAAAATGAAAAAATTACAGAAGCTACTACTGAAGGCTAAAGGTAAAAATGATGAACCTCAGCAGAATCAACCAGCAGGCAATTGGACAGCCAAAAAGATGCTGAGAACATGCTATGAGTGAAACTCGCCAGATCACCTAAAGTTCGAGTTTCCTCGAGTAGAACCAGATGAAAGCGAGCGATTAAGAAAGCTATTCGAGAAGCGCGTGTTAAAGTTCATCGCCAAAGCTCTGCTGACCAGGACAGAAATACCAGGCATCCAAGATCACGTTGATTAAGGCTATTCATCAGAAGATGAAGAGGATATCCTCATGGTATTTATGGCCAACATTAATGACGATGCTGATGGTGATGAAGAGCAGATAGCAGAATCAGCCCTAGCTGTTACAAGAAATCAGGTAACAAATTATGTTATGTCTGCTGCTTCTACTTCAGAAAATCTGCATGATACTGTTGATCCATGTTTTTCAGAATCAGATGATATAAGTGTAGAGTTTCTTTTAAAAGAATTTTCAAAGTTTCATGCATTAAAAGATGCTTTAATAAAAGAAAACTCCTCGCTGAAATCTCAGCTTTCTATTTTGACCAATGAGATTGAAAAATCTAGGTCAGCAGACGAGGAACTTTCAAAACTCGAAATTGAATTCTCTTCTCTAAGTAAAATTTTTGATTGTTTATAAAACAAGAGAATGATGTTTTGAAAAACAAAAACTTTGTGCAAAATCCTTATCAATGTAGATTTTCTAAAAGCACAAGAGGTTTAGATGAGATTTTAAGTGTTCAAAGGAGCACGAATAACCTTGCTAGAATCGGTTTTGAAAAGGGAGAATCCAGCAATGCTGAACATACTCGATCAAAGAAAATAATCTTTGTCCCAGCAACCGGGCAGGTTCAGCAGACTGCTAGGCAAGACAAAGGGGACAATGCTAGATCAGCAACAATTGCTCAACAGAAATGTTGGCAAACTAGTAATCCCCTATTGACTGCTCAGCAGAGAATGAAAGGAATATCTGCTCAGAGGAAGCCAGCAAAGTCAACGTATGTAACCCAGCAGACTGTTCCATCTGCTAGGAAGGTTCATACACATCCTGGCAAGGCTAAGCAATCTGCTAAGATTATGAAAAAGCCTGCATACAGTCCAAGTAGGAGGAACACCTACTTGAGGTCAAAGTCTAAATCATCGTATTTTCAAAACACTATAAAAGCTCAGGACACCACTACACATTTCCAAGATAATTCATTGTATTACTCCAATAGGAAGGGAAAGGTAGTGAAACGTGATGACAAGAAAACTATCAAGATCACGAATGTCTGGATTCCTAAGGGGCTAATCCAAAGAACTAATCCTGCAAGACCCGCAGCTGATCGGGTACCTAAAAATCAATTTTTTTATTTTGTAGGAATAGGGTACAACAAGAAGAACATCGAGGAAATTAAAAGAATCGATCCTAGATAGTGGATGCTCAGGTCACATAATACAAGATGAAGATATCTTCACAGACCTCTAGAAAATTAGAGGACCTTCGGTTTCCTTTGGTGACAACTCAAAGGCTAGAGTAATCGGAAGAGGGTGCATTGAGGAAAACGGACTGCGCATCATCAATGTGGCCCTTATCGACAGCCTCATGCACAATCTACTGAGCATCAATCAGCTAAGTGAAAATGGATATGTTGTTTCTTTCTTTGATACAGGTTGCAAGATTGCTAACAAGACCACTAGAGAAGTAAAGCTTAAAGGAATAAGAAAAAGAAGACTCTATGTTGTAGATTGGGAAAGTGGTCAGCAAGCTTCATGCTTTATCACATTTAACAAAGAAGAAACCAACAGGTTGTGGCACAAAAGGCTAACGCACTTAATTTTTAAAACTATCAATTATATAGCCAGAAATAACATTGTTTCTGGATATATAATTGGCTGACAAAGAAACCTTCAAGATGGAAGGAGTATGCAGAGCTTGCCAACAAGGGAAACAAGCCAAGACATCCTTCAGATCTAACCCAGAAAAAGCCACATCAAACAGAATTCTTGAGCTGTTGCACATGGATTTATTTGGCCCTATGACTCCACCACTATAGATAACAAACATTATACATTGGTTGTTATTGATGACTATTCCAGGTACACGTGGGTGAGACTACTTAAGAGCAAAGACGAAGTCAAGATAGTCTTATCGGAGCTAATACTTCAAGTACAAAATGACAAGGAGCTCACAGTGAAAAGGATAAGATTTGATAATGGTACAAATTTTTGTAACGGAGCAATAATGGACTTCTACGCCGATGCTGGGATAGGACATGAAAGGTCCACTACAAGAACACCTTAGAAAAATGGCATAGCAGGACTCTAAAGGAGGTCGTGCGAACAACACTTGCTAACATAGACCTAGGTCAGAGATATTGGGGAGAAGTCGTAATGAATGCATGCTACACGTAAAATCGTTGTAGCTTGAATCTCCGATTCAACAAGACTCCCTACAAAATATATCATGGTCGTAAGCCTTTCTTAGCTCATCTTTGTATTTTCGATTCACCATGTTATATCCATAATAATGGGAAGTCAAAGTTAAGTACTTTCTCTCCCAAAGCTGATGAATGAGTGTTCCTAGGATATGGACATCCTTCTCACAAGGGTTATAGAGTGCTTAACAAGACAACCAAACTTGTGGAAATAACATGCAATGTTATTTTTTATGAAGCTACTTCAGTGCTGATGGATTTATATACTGAAAGCAATATGATTGGTATATTATGTACAAGGTCAATTGGTTAATATACTGGGAATCATAAATGTTGTATGTTCATCTCCTGTCTGAATTAACAAACATGTGTCGCAAACGCATTTATCCTCTTATCTCGTCGATAGGAAGATCAAACAGCGTGTAGTAGATCACGGAAGATCGTATGGATCATTTGACCTAGCGAGATATAAATAGTTATCACAGCTGAGACAGTTCCAGGATAAACTGTCGGTGTAGGCTGCAGCATACACAGTAATAAGCATCTTATCTTGGATGGTTTGGTATGCTGGTGTGGGGCACACATTGATAAGGACCTAAGTCGAGATCGATTATTTTATCTAACATTAAAAGAATCTAGATCTCTATGGCTTGATGAGATCTTAAGCCCATATCAACGTACAGAAGTATATGCAGATTGTGTATTACTTTGAGTTGCAGTGAAAGGCTCTGGTTGAGCTTGTATATCTGTTTCTTGGGTAATAGCAGTTTGTGTATGACTGTCTGGTACTGGAACTAGGTAACCACATCCAATATAGGATGGTGACATTCCCTGAGCAGCTCAAAAGGTTCGTTATGCTAAAGTCCTGCGGGCTGATTAAGTTCAAGCATAAGTGAAAAGGTTTGAGTGGATTGACTCAGGAATATAAGATGTTAATTAATTAAATGGCTTGTCAGAGCTTAAATTAATTAACGAATGTCTGTAACCTTAAATGTGGGGATAAACCGAGCTCATGCAACCCGTACCTCAAAACATGGTAGCAAATAGGTAGGACAGTATTGATTCTCTGGTGGAACGAATCAATATTAATTAATTAATTATATTCTGGGTTAAATATGGGAATTAATTAATTGATAGGCCTTATTTACTATTTGCATTCTGGTCCCTGGTCTGGCCCATGAAACTCAGGCCCAATAGAAGTCCAGTATTTTCCGATAAATAGGTCTCAGTTCCTCAGATCTTAACACACCATAAGATCATAAGTTGCACACAACAAACCAGAATTTGGGAGTTGTGGTGATCGACTAGATCTGAGAAACGAGGAGGAAATTCTTCTTCTCAACCAGGCAAGGAATCTGAAGGAAATCTTCACCAGATATTCAGATTGAGTTGGGATACAGATCAGAAGATCAGATCAGGAGGATCTTCTTTCTTATCTCCCTCTTCTGTTTTGAAAATATTATTGTATTTTCATCATATTTAATTCCTTTTATCTGTTAGGGAATATTGTGCGTGGGAAAAAGATCAAGAGGAATCTCCGCGCACTCGTTCTTTAGAGTTTCGCAATCCAGATATTATGCATAAACCTTCTTCATGCATAATCAATAGGAGCATGCTAGGAATAATCATAGGCATAGCAATTTATTTTTGATATTCTAATTAACGATCCGGGCAAACTGACTTCGTGATTCAGTTCACGAATCTCTTCACCTACGCAGGATAATGAGACACCTAAGAGATGTGATTCATGAAACCAATAATGTTAAAGGACAATCAGGCTCGAATGGTTTTTTAGATTGTATTATTATGTTTTTCGTCCTCGTGGTTCTCAGGTTAATCCGCCCCTTTATAAGGATTCATTTTTCACCCATGAGATAAATCCGTGGTTAGATTTAGATTTTCAAATTCTAATTAGGTTTATACAATGTAATCTTTTATTTTAAAAATGTAATTTGTAAAATGGAGAACGAATAACACGAAGAACACGAAGAATGAAGAACACAAAGAACAAAGGGCCGCGCAAAAATGCACGACGGCGCCGGCTTGGCAGCACGCCATGCACGGCGGTAGGCGAGGGCAGGCACGGCAGGTGATGACCGGCTACAGCGCAAGCATCCGAAACCCTAGGGTTTCAGCACGGCGATGGTCGTGCGGCCACAGCCGGCCAGGTAGGCACAGTAGCCCTGGGCTGGCAACGTGAAGGACGGCGGCGAGCAGCGGCTGGGGCGCGAGGTACCCGCACGGCAGACCTGCGCAGCCCCGCACACTATCGCCGATGATGCTCTTCCCCTCCTTCGAACGGAGTCGGCAGGGCGGTGGTGAAGGCGTGGCTCGGGAAATGGAGTCGCGGGCTGGGGCAACTCGGCGGGCTGGGCGACGCGCGCAGCAGCCACATAAACCCTAAGTTTTGCCTGGTGTGCGCGGCTCGCGCACAACCTCCCCTGCGCAATTCCGGTGAGTCACGGAGGCCGACGGTGGAGAAGAAAGGTGATGGCGGTTCGGGCAACGGTCGGGGCAAGCTGGGGTGGCGGCATGCAAAACAGGCAATGGCCGGAGGAGGCGGAATCACGGGCTGCAACCATGCAAGTACGTGCATGGCTGCTGCGCGATGCCAGGAGCCCTCGCGGCAGCGGCGAGACCCCGGCGGGGGTGGTTCGCCGGTGGTGGCTCGTCGAGCCGAGTTCTCGCGGGCTATTGGGCTTGCAATGTGTGCCTAGGCCTGCGATTTGGTTAACTGGCCCAGTTGTCCAATTTTCTGATGAATCAAATCTTGGAGGCCCAGATTCAGAAAATAAAGTCAGATCACAGTCTAAGTAGTGGGAGCCCAGTCGAAGATCTGTAAAAATAATTCCAACGTGTAATAGTTAGAATTATTATTATTTTAGTATCATGGGGGCCACGAGGACATTTTTTATTTGTTTTATTATCTGTCTTCGCATGATATATGTGTTTATATTTATTGCGCAGCATATAAGCATGTTGTAGATAATAGGAGCACGTTTACTGCTTTTATTTACAGCTTTAAAGCATGATATGTGATTTATTTTGTGTAATTAATTATAACTATAAATTCGGGGTTCATGCTATGCATGATAAAATTTTAGCAATGATATAATTATGGCTACATAAAATAATCTGTGCAATTGAACCTTATGAATTTAAAATTACTAAGCTCATAATTTAGTAAGACCTCTAGAAAGTGATACTTTATTGGAAGTGGGAAATTTATTAGGTAAACGTCTACATGTGTAGCTTGCTTAATTTATTATTCATAAGTTCTAATAGATAGGATTTCCTAAAACAAACATTTATTTCATGTGAGAAGTGGGAGTTCATGCGTAAACGTCTACATGTGTAGCTTGCCTATTGAATTTTCATAAGTTCTCTAGGGATTGAATTAAATGAGACAGCCTTATTATAGGGATCTGGTGTGTTCTAGTAGATCCTTATATAGGAGGGGTGGTTTTGGTGGTAAGCTAGCTTAGATGTTATCCAGAGTATAACTCATTTGTGATGTCCCTGCTCAGTAGGATAATATGGTCTTAAGTTAGTCTCCAATTATTAATTCTATTTGTCTAAGGAACCCAGGCATGGATTGGAATTAAAGGACTGGAATTGAAAGATGCAGTCTGGTTAAGTGTTTTGTTGTAAACATCCACACGTGTGGCTTTCAATAGTAAGACTTAGGCAAATTAGAGGAAACATTAATATTGTTTTATCATAAGGTTTCAATATTTAATTGTTTCAATTGTTTGCGACTATGTTTTAATTTCTGCTTTAATTTATTGTTTTGAGACATGGCTATTCATATTGTTAACCTCTTAACATCAAACCCTTTAACCGGTCCCAATTTTCCTGAATGGAAGTTTTGCTTCATGGAAATACTTTGTACTGCAAAACATGCCTATGTACTTTACATGGACCCACTATCTCCTCAGTATTGGAATTGTACTGGTTATGAGCGAGAATTCTATGACAGATGGAATGCTTCTGATGATTTTGCCTACTTTTTCATCATGAACAATCTGTCTAGAGAATTAAGGATCAAGTACAAGAAATATCGGACTGCTGTTGAGATATGGAGGGACCTTGTGAAAGTATATGGGAAGGTGAGACGAACTATCAGTTATGATCTTGTGAAGGACCTGGTTTGCAACAAAATGACTGAGGGGAGTTCGTTGGTTGTGCACTTCATCAGTATGATGAGAATCATGAGAAAGTACAGAAAGAGAGGTGCACGAATTAATAAGCGGGCAGAAATAAACATTGTCTTGCACTCTCTATCTGATTCTCATGGTGATTTCATCAAATCTCTCGGTGCCAGGCGCAAGTTTCCTCTTCATGAGTTACTGAGGGCCCTGTTGATTCTCATGGTGATTTCATCAAATCTCTCGGTGCCAGGCGCGAGTTTCCTCTTCATGAGTTACTCAAGGCCCTGTTGCGAGAGGAATCTGACATGATAGCATTAAAGTTTGCTCCAACTTTGTCAGCTTTTCACAAGGCAGTTGTTGAAGCAAAAGAAATGCTTAAAAAGTTAGATGAAATAGATGAGGCAGAAGTTATCTCCAGGCCATGCAAACGCAAGCAAAGTGAAGTAAATTGTCTAGTGCCTAGCACGGGGAGACAAGGTACGTCATGTGCATTTATAACGGAAACATGTTTAGCATCAGTTTCTACCCATTCTTGGGTAGTGGATACTAGAGCTACTGATCATGTTTGTTACTTTGCAGGGGTTCAGGCCGATAAGACAGCTGAAGCATGACGAGATTACCATCTCAATGGGCAGTGGAGAGCGAGTCTCAGCAGTAGCCATTGGAGATTTTACTTTATGCTTTGAAAACAATGTTTTGATTTTGAGAGATGTTTTATATGTGCCGGTTTTTTGGCGGAACTTAATTTCAGTTTCCAAGTTATTTAGTGATGGATATTCAGTTATTTTTTGTAGTGGAGTTTCTATCATTGGTAATAACGGTGTTATCTGTCATGGCAAACTGATTGACTCTCTCTATATCATTGATTGTATGCATAAATCTTCCGTGGGTGTTGCAAACTATCCAATAATAATAATAATTTAAAGAGAAAGTTTTCTTCCGATGAGGATCAAACATATCTCTGGCACTTGAGACTAGGTCACATCAATCTAAAGAGGATTAAAAGATTAGCATGCGATGGGCTCTTGGATTCTTTTCAATTGGTACCACATCAAATCTGTGAATCCTGTATAGAGGGAAAGATGGTGACCAGGCCTTTTAAGGCAAGTCAATCTCGAGCAGATGATGTATTGGAATTGATCCACTCTGACTTATGTGGACCAATGTCCACGCAAGCTCGTGGAGGTTATGAGTACTTCGCCACATTCATTGACGATTACTCAAGATTTGGATATATCTATTTGCTTCGCCACAAGTCTGAATGCTTTGAGAAATTCAAAGAGTTTAGGACTGAGGTAGAAAAGAAGCTAGGTAAGACTATCAAGACACTACGATCAGATCGTGGTGGAGAATACCTCAGTAACAAGTTCTTGCAGTACTTTTCAGACAACGGGATTACATCCCAGTGGACTGCACCAGGAACCCCTCAACAAAATGGTGTAGCGGAAAGAAGAAATAGAACTCTCTTGGAAATGGTCAGGTCGATGATGAGTTATGCAAGCTTGCCGATTTCGTTTTGCGGATAAGCCTTGGAGACAGCGGCCTACCTGCTTACCTGGTACCTTCTAAATCAATTCCTAAAACGCCTCTGGAACTCTAGTATGGGCGAAAGCCAAGTTTGAACAGAGTGAGGGTTTGGGGTTGTCCAGCATATGTGCTGACAAAGGATCCTGATAAGTAAGAAAGTAGGTGTAAGCTGATGTTGTTTGTAGGATATCCTAAGCAAACGAAAGATGGTTACTTCTATTGTCCTGAGAATCAGAAAGTCGGATTGTGGTAGAAAAGAAGCTAGGTAAGACTATCAAGACACTACAATCAGATCGTGGTGGAAAATACCTCAGTAACGAGTTCTTACAGTACTTGTCAGACAACGGGATTACATCCCAGTGGACTGCACCAACAAAATGGTGTTGCGGAGAGAAGAAATAGAACTCTCTTGGAAATGGTCAGGTCAATGATGAGTTATGCAAGCTTGCCAATTTTGTTTTGGGGATATGCCTTGGAGACAGCAGCCTACTTGCTTAACCTGGTACCTTCTAAATCAGTTCCTAAAACGCCTGTGGAACTCTTGTATGGGCGAAAGCCAAGTTTGAACAGAGTGAGGGTTTGGGGTTGTCCAGCATATGTGCTGACAAGGGAACCTGAGAAGTTAGAAAGTAGGTGTAAGCTGATGTTGTTTGTAGGATATCCCAGGAAAACGAAAGGTGGTTACTTCTATTGTCCTAGAATCAGAAAGTCTTTGTCAGTACCAACGCAAGATTCTTGGAGGACGAATATGTAAGAAACCACAGATCCAAGAGTGAAATTATCCTTCACGAGCTTGAGGATAAGGAAGCAATTCCATCAAGAAAGCCCAGTGTAGTGGTTAATCCACCTGTAACAGGTGAGGCTTTACCAACACTACCACTAATGCAAGGCATGGGTCCAACGTGTACTGTGCCAACTACTGACACGATTCAGATGCCTCGTCGCAGTGGGAGGGTTGTCCACCAACTCGAAAGGTATATGTTCATGGGAGAGTCTTCTGACTTGATCCCGGAAAATGGACTGGATGATACCGATCCCTGTGGGTTATACTGATTCGGATTTCCAGTCAGACCGAGACGAAAAGAAGTCCACCTCGGGCTATGTGTTTACATTGGGAGGTGGGGCCATATCATGGAGCAGTGCAAAGTAGAAGTGCATTGCTGACTCAACCATGGAAGCAGAATATGTGGCAGCTTCTGAAGCTTCGAAAGAAGCAGTATGGTTTTGAAACTTCCTTCTGGAGTTGGACGTGATTTCTAAGCTGCCCAAGACCATCACGGTATATTGTGATAATTTGGGAGTTGTGGCTAATTCAAAGGAACCACGAACTCATAGAGCAACAAAACACATTGAAAGGAAGTACCATATTATACGAGAAATCGTAGCAAGGGGTGATGTGCTAGTAGAGAAGATTGATACAAAAGATAATCTAGTGGATCCATTCACAAAAGCTCTGCCTTAGAAGGTCTTCGAGATGCATGTACGTAACCTTGGGCTGAGGGCAAAGCCAGCCACGTAGAATGATTGATGTAATAGCTAGATTAGTTTAGACGTGTTATACTCTGGGAAGCACCTGTATAATGCTTTTAGTATAAGTGGGAGATTGATGGATTTATATACTGAAAGCATTATGATTGGTATATTATGTACAAGGTCAATTGGTTAATATACTAGGAATCATAAATGTTGTATGTTCAGCTCCTGTCTGAATTAACAAACATGTGTCGCAAACGCAATTATCCTCTTATCTCATCGATAGGAAGATCATACGGTGTGTAGTAGATCACGGAAGATCGTATAGATCGTTTGACCTAGCGAGATATAAATAGTTATCACAGCTAAGACAGTTCCAGGATAAACTGTCGGTGTAGACTGCAGCATACGCAGTAATAAGCATCTTATCTTGGATGGCTTGGTATGCTAGTGTGGGGCACACATTGATAAGGACCTAAGTCGAGATCGATTATCTTATCTGACATTAAAAGAATCTAGATCTCTATGGCTTGATGAGATCCTAAACCTATATGAAGGTACAGAAGTATATGCAGATTGTGTATTACTTTGAGTTGCAGTGAAAGTCTCTGGTTGAGCTTGTATATCTGTTTCTTGGGTAATAGCAGTTTGTGTATGACTGTCTGGTACGGGAACTAGGTAACCACATCCAGTATAGGATGGTGACATTCCCTTAGTAGCTCAAAAGGTTCGTATGGTAAAGTCCTTCAGGCTGATTAAGTTCAAGCATAAGTGAAAAGGTTTGAGTGGATTGACTCAGGAATATAATATATTAATTAATTAAATGGCTTGTCAGAGCTTAAATTAATTAACGAATGTATGTAACCTTAAATGTGGGGATAAACCGAGCCCATGAAACCCGTACCTCAAATCGTGGTAGCAAATAGATAGGACAGTATTGATTCTCTGGTGGAATGAATCAATATTAATTTATTAATTATATTCTGGTTTGAATATGGGAATTAATTAATTGATAGGCCTTATTTGCTATTTGCATTCTGGTCTCTAGTCTGGCCCATGAAACTCAGGCCCAATAGAAGTCCAGTATTTTCCTATAAACAGGCCTCAGTTCCTCAGATCGCAACGCACCACAAGATCATAAGTTGCACACAGCAAACCAGAATTTGGGAGCTGTGGTGATCGACTAGATCTGAGAAACGAGGAGGAAATTCTGCTTCTCAACTGAGTAAGGAATCAGAAGGGAATCTTCACCAGATATTCAGATTGAGTTGGGATACAGATCAGAAGATCAGATCAGGAGGATCTTCTTTCTTCTCTCCCTCTTTCGTTTCAAAAATATTAGTGTATTTTCATCAGATTTAATTCATTTTATCTGTTAGGGAATTAATCTTTGTACGTGGGAAAAAGATCAAGAGGAATCTCCACGCACTCGTTCTTTAGAGTTTCACAATCCAGGTATTCCGCATAAACCTTCTTCATGCATAATCAATAGTAGCATTCTAGGAATAATCATAGGCATAGCAATTTATTTTTGATATTCCAATTAACGATCCGGGCAAACAGACTTCGTGATTTAGTTCACGAATCCCTTCAAGTGCGCAGGACAATGAGACACCTAAGAGATGTGATTCATGAAACCAATAATGTCAATGGACATCAGGCTCGAATACTTCTAAAGCTGAACCGATTACATCGACTAGGTAGATGAGTAAACCTTCATCTAAGATGGAGACCTAAGTTGATCAGCAAACAGCCGAGATGGTCGGTGATGCAATTGGTAATGTTGAGGCTACTCTAAATCCTCTCAAGGGGATAACGTGTCAAGGGGGGACTGAAGAAGGAGAAACCTTTTAGTAAAACAAAGATGTTGTTGAGAATCTCTAGAATAACGAGAGGACTGCTAAAGATAGTACTGCTGAAAACAATCAGGAACGGAATGCTGACAGAAGGTGTATTACTCCATCATATACAAATCCAGCTGATAATTCATCAGCAGACAACCACTCAGCAGACGACAACCCAACAAGTGTAGCTGAAAGCCTGAATAACCTACAACTTGTTGACGTGCCTGTTTCAGAAAGCCAAATTGGAGCATCCAGCAGTCAAACCATTCCAGTCTCGGAGCTACAAAGACAAAAGTGGCTACTGAGAGATCATCCTTCAGAAGCTACACAAGGAGATCTTTCCGATCCAGTTTAAACCAGACCTAGCACAATGCTAGCCTGCTACATATCTCAGGAGGAGCCAACCGAAGTTCTTGATGCACTTAAATCTGCCGATTAGATCAATGCGATGCAAGATGAATTGTCAGAATTCACACAGAACCACGTATGGGATCTCGTAGATCGTCCAATGCATCAATCGGTGATAGGCACCAAATTGCAAAGATTGCGGAGATTTATAGTCGGATTGTTGAGTCCTAGCTCTCAGTAGATTCGACAACCAGATACTGAAGGTTACTTTTCAGTAGACATAATAAGCGATTGCTGAGCCCCAGCTCTCAGCATATGGAGAAGACTGATGAATCAACCTTGGAAATTGTTCAAAAAAGGGAATTAAAATCGGGATATCTCAACCGATGAGACAGTTACAAACCCCATATTAATGTGGTGGCAGTCAATATTCGGTTATCATTTTCGAGGATTTTTCTCAAGGCTTGAGACGATTCAATTCTGGAGATAGTATCTCGAACGGCCATGTGGAAAGTATTGCCAAGATCATTGTTCCCAAGAAAGATGATTTGATTGATCAAATAAATCTCAAGGACGGGTATGCCTATTTAAAGGGAGGTTTCTTTCGCTTAGGAAAACATATCCAACCCTCTGAAGATCAAACTCTCCTCATGCCTTCAATCCCCTCCGATTAAACCCTGTTGCTCAAGAAAACCTAGATGTCATCCTTTACCCTCTTACCAAAATACCTCCAAGAAGGATTCAAGCAACGTGACTTAGAAGTCTCCAAATTGAGAGGAAGAGTTGTAATCTTCACAGAGATCGTATCTAAGAAGATTCTCTAAATTCTTGATTCACCTTTGTTAATGGGATTTCTGATATTAGAACCGGTTGGAGATAGAAGGTCCATTCTGTCAAACCATGACAGTTTTATCTTTAGAGATATATAAACTTGTCAGGTGGCTCTGAAGATGGATATTCCTTAGTCACAAGGAATGAGAAACTCCTCTGGGAGCTGGTGGAACTGTGCATCCAAAGGACCCATTCAATTTCTTCTCATCTCTTCTCCTAAGACTTCAAGTAGAAATCATGGAGAAGAAGAGGAGAGGGAGGATAAGCTTGTAGATGGAGTAGATGCAACTCGAATCATCTACTTGGCATCTGGAGCCAAAAGGTAAGCTTGAGAGTGGTGCAGATGTTACTCACCATACATAAAGTATGGACATTTGTATGGCACTCGAAGATAGAAGATTGTTGCGGACAAGAGCCCAGTCTGAGCAGATGGTGAGATTTGCTAGACTTGGACTTCCTATCCAACTATATATGCTGGACGTCCACAATAAGCAAGAAGGCTATTGTCGAAGAGATGTCTACATACAAGTTCCAGGAGGTAGAAGATGAACTTGCAGACATCTTGCAGCCTAGACGAAGGTGTTGTTGTGCATGTAGGGAGACATGAAACAACGAGATCGGGGAGGAGACCAATAAGAAAGAGCAATTCTAGCAAAGGCGTTATTTGAAGCAGTTTGAAGAAGAATTGATCATTGTAACTTGTAGTTTTATACTTTGCAAAGTGTAACACTTGTAAATCAATGATATCGATAAAATAATATGCTCGTTTAGATGACAATACTTTGTTGTCTCAAAATAATAACTGCCTAAACAAAATGCTAGATCATTACACTCCTTGTGTAAATAGCTTCCTATAAAAAAGAATCATATGATTTTCCTTGGAACAAATCAAAGATTAAAAGGAAAATCAACAGATAGGAATGTTAAAGTCTCCCCCGAAGCTAAGTCCGAAGCAGAGTGCTTGATGTTTAAAGTGATAAATTGTTATCAAGCTAAACTCTCTGCTGACTGCTGAGTCCAAGCTCTTAGCAGATTCCCGATGGTTACTGAAGATTATGAAGAGCTCTCAGTAAGATTCTTTGGATCTTCAAAAGTTCAGAAATTATGAAGAGTATAGATTGAATACTGAGTCCAAGCTCTCAGTAAAAGACTCTTTGAACTCTTAAAGACCAAAATATTTAAGAGTCTGATTTGTCTACTGAGTCCAAGCTCTTGGTAGAACCCCGAAGACTGCTGAGTCCAAGCTCTCAGCAGATACTCGTAGATGGCTAAGTATAAGATCTTAACATATTCAAGCTTGACTGGTGAGTCCAAGCTCTCAGCAGATGCCTATTGTCTACGGGGTACTAAGACCCTAACAAAATTTGAGTTCGCTGCTGAGTCCAAGCTCTCAACAGATATCAAAGGTCCATGGTAAACTCATATCCTAGCAGAATTTAAATTCACTGTCGAGTCCAAGCTCTGAGCAGATTTCTATTGTCTATGGTATTCTAAGATCTTAGAAGATTCAAAGTTAACTGTTGAGTCCAAGCTCTTAGCAGGTGTATCTATTAGTTGCTGAGTCCAAGCTCTTAGCAAGTATTGATCAGATGCAGAGTCCAAGCTCTCAGCTTATACTTGTTATTTACTTAATTTAAAGCTCTCAGCAAAATGCCTTATTGTTTGTTGAATTCAGCCCCGCAAACAAAAGAGAGATAATGATTCCAAATCTCTCGAAAGACGGGATTATCTAATTGACGGAGCAGCTATGGAGTCTACATTAATTAGCTGAATGATAGCTGCATAGGGCGGCGACAAACAAGCAGAAGCCATATCAGCCACGCGCAACATTCCATCATCGTGGGACGTAAGGCGAACCATCACCAACTGCCCAACCGTTGATCTGTACAGATCAGAAGGGAGATCCAACCGCTCACACAAAGCTGATTTCTCACAATCATATAAAGGAAGTTGGTTTGGGATTTCTAAACCCTATTACTCCATATACTTCTGACTTCAAATTTTTCTTCAATTCTATATCTCTTTGAGTTCAAGAAAATTATCAATGTCGGAATCATCGAACCATTCTAATCCCCCTTTAGAATCATCCAGAAGGCCATGCATTCCCAGAGAACCTGAACAATCTCAAACAATGTTCACAGGTGTGTTCAAGAAGGAGCAGATTGATGAATCAATCCCTTATGGTCGTATGGTGGCCATTGCTCATGGAAAATCACAAGGCACACTCACCATTGAACAAATAAGGGCGGCTCAAGTACGAAAGGACAAGATACTCTACGAGCCATTATTCAAAAATCACTACTGTGACCGACTCATCGGCAAACTCGATCGTGAAGGCCTTCTGAAGTACTTGTTTGCGAAACCCCTCAAGTTTTGGCCTCACATGGTTGCAGTATTCTTTACCCGAGCCGTGATTGATACGAGTGAGAAATTCTTCACTACAAGTGTTTTACACAGGAAGATAGTAGTGAGCCAAGAGGTGTTAGCAGAGAAGTATGGCCTAAGAATGGATGGAGAGGATGTTGCCATCTATAAGTAAACGACGACGAAGAAATGCTGAAGCGATGGCGCAGGTGGAAGAAAGATACATTTACAGACCCATAGAAGTCGGCTGCACCGTTGAGATCATTGGAAAAGCTCATGAAGAGCCTAGTGCAAATAGTGATAAGGATGTTGGTAGGCGAAGTTGGCTCTCTTTTCGAATTGAGTGCGAAAAAGTTTGTTGTGATGATGGCTATTGATGATCAAGTCCTTGGGAATCGGGTGAAGTTCATCTACACCAAGTGGCTGGCGCACGTCTACAAAAATAAGAACATCAAGATGAAATATGCGTTCACTCCGGACATGGGTTTTGGACTCAAGATAAATCACTTTCTTGAGGGCATCATACCCAAAGGGAAACGTTGTCGTGGAGAAGATTTGCTACCCACTGATTACATACCGCCCACCAAGAAGCAACAATCACCGATGGACTTCAGGGAGCCACTCGTTATGAGAGGAAAGAGCAATGTCAACCCCAATTAATTGGTTTTTTTATGAGGAAGAGCCGTATCAAGGCGAGGCCATTCTACAGACTGCTATTCCACTAACTGAGGAGGAAATTGAAGCGAAAAAAAAAAGCAAGCAGAACAGGATGCCCTGTTCAAACAGTTTGAAAGCCTACAGATTACACAACTGGAACCCCCCATGCCACCTGTCATGAAGAAAAACTGCACGCCGAAGAGCCCCCAGCAGAGGAAGAGAAAGCCAGCAAATGATGAAGGGCAAGCAAAGAAAAGAGGAAGGAATGATCGCTTCAAAGGATCAGTTGTTCAGGTTACTATCCCGGCAGTAGACACATCAATACCAATTCCTGATATTGCCAAGGATGTCGATCAAGTGCCCGTCGAGTCAACCTCCAAAGATGCTAAGAGAAAGCTAGAGTTCTCTACAGAAGAGCAGGAATGGAAGTAGAGGCGACAGGAGAAATCTTTGAAGAATGCAAGGGCGCAGAAGGACTTTGAAAAGGCAATGCGGAAGATGACTCTCGAGCAAAGGGATGCTCGATATGAGAAAGTTAAAGCTGCCTATGATGAGCACAATGCCAAGAAGAAGGACGGTGATCAACCTGAACGTATCACTAAGAAAGATGTTGAGAAGGCTTAGATCGCCATAGGCAAAATGAAGGCCAGTGATACTGAGGAAATGATTGTAAATCCAGATGCTTTGACAGATGCTAAATTTGACATAATGCAAAGAAAAGGAGCATTCAGTGATTTGCAAGATGTGGTGCCGAGAACATCAGGCGAATCGATGATCCAGCAGACTCCTGCGCAAAGAGAAAGGAGTTCTACTGCTCTGATTGTTCAGCTCATCACTGCGCAAGGGGAAAGTGATGGTGCTAATGTTCATATTAAAAATACTGCTCTACAAGCTATTGTGATAGGAGGTAGCAATGTTGTAGAAGGAAGTGTGCAACAGGTTGCTGTGCAAGGTGTAGCAGTTCTGTTATTGAGAAAATGATTAAGGGTAAACAACCAGCTATGCAAGGAGGAAGCCAAGTTGTTACAATTTTAGCAAAATTAGATTTGGTGCTGAAACAGAAGGAGACAAGGCAACAAAGAAGGAGAATGCTAACCTTGAGCTGATAATCAGTGAAGGTACAGCAACCGCGGAGGTAGTAAATCAGACGGCTGGTTAGCAATCCAAAACAACAGCTAAAAGGGAAATTGATATAAGAGAAGCTGATGAGAAGGAAGCCAGGGAGAAAGAAGCCACTACCTCACTTGATGCTGAGACCCGAGCGAGATTTTAGGTCAACCTTACCGCAAGCGTAAGACCACATAGCGAACACATGCTCTGGGAGTGGATCCATTTACTGTTCTGGAATGAATATTAGGAGCAGAAACTCCCTTCGTGCTGAACAAGACCATTGAAATATTGTGGCAGAGGCGTATTCCGATTCCTACTTCTCCCAAAGTCTCAGGTATCTCATTCAGTGACATTCGAGTGAAGATGATGTGGAGATGACAGGGAATGCAGATGTTGCCCAGGGGGTCTTGATGCTTGCAGATGGAGAATCTGTTTTCAAAGCAGAAACAATGAGAGTGCCCATGGAAGGAACACCTGATAGGAGATTTAAAGCAAAGAGGATTGCCAAGTGTTGCCCTCCTATCACGGTGAAGGACGAGAAGAACGATGACCTCATCTCATGGGCAAAAGACATTTGTGTGTTTATTGAAGCCCAAGTTACTGACGAGCTTGAGACCACATATGCCCCTAAATTCATAGACGGGTCTTCCGATCTTGAATGGTTGAAGATAGAGTTCCAGAGGTGGAGATTCTTCGACTACGCCACCCACAAACTACACTATGAAGACCGGGCAATCATGATCGCACGGATGGTCTAAGCTATTAGAGGAGTGAAAAAGAATGGACAGATGATTGAATGGATCAGACATAGTGGCAGTACACCGAGAAGCAAGTAGTTGCTAAGTTGCACAAGATCAAGGCTCACCGAGCAATCACAGAAGATCGCTCATGACCTGTCTCTGAGTACGCCATTGCTGATTCACCCCATTCACTCAGAAGTTTAAATCACCAGCAACAAGACGGCAGATGGCTGCAGTTGCTGAGTTGCAAGCAAGATTGGTAGAAGAAGAAGCCGCACGAAAAAGAGCATATGATCACAGGAAGATGATGGAGTTTAGGGAGCGGATACTCACTATGTTGGCCAATATCCCATCTCGGGTGGATAGCTATAGGCCTCCCTCTCCTATCGCTGCCGAACAAGAATGTGTTCAGGAAAATGAACCCATTACAGCTGAAGATGTTGATCCGATTGCTGTTCCATCTCAGGCACTGACCATCACTGCAGACATTCCTACCACTTCCAATCAAATGGTGATATCCGAGGAGCCCCCAGTCATGACAATTGAGCCCCTCAGCTCTAGTACCTACAATAGAGACCTCCAGAGCTTCATCCATGCCGCTGTAGAAAAGAGCATTGAACAGCAGATCGTGCTAATTGTGCAAGCTGAAGTGCGGACCCAGGTGGTCGAGGAAAATGAGGAACTTCACCAAACTCTGTAAGAAAAATTTGAGTCCATCACCACTGACCTTTTTGCTGCGATCAAAGAGGGGGAAGAGAAGACATTGGCAGAAGAAGCAGAGTGGTGGAAGGAAGAAGAAGAGAGAATCTGGTACCTCGAAGCACGCAGAATACTGGAAGAAGACTAAAGGTGACAGCAAGAAGAAGAAGAGAATGACGAACGGAGAAAGAAAGAAGAAAGGGAGAGAATCAGAAGAGAAGAGCGGGAAGCCTTGGTGGACAACTTCATGAAGGTCACAACAAAGACCCTCACAAAGCTGAAGAAACCCACCGGCTCCTCAAGTGCCAAAGATGCTGATTCGGACTCCTTGACAACCAAAAGTAATCATTCTACATCTCACAAGTCTTCTGGTATAACTTTTTTGATTTGGTTGTATGTTTTTTGTATCCTACTACAAGATTTTTTAATGGAAACTAACCCAGGTTGAAGACAACACCTCATTGTCCAACGATGAATTAATTACTATAGCTGAACTTACACGTTCAGTGTAATCAGCAAAATTGCTTGGATTGTTGGGTGTGTGATATGTTCCTGCATGTTGCTCGATAATTGTGTGTAAATACATTGTATGCTTATTTGATTGATGATTAGAAAGCCATTTACCCGAAGAAAAAAATCTTAATCGAGCAATACCCTTGATGTTTTGAGGGGGAACATTTTGGAATCATATTGAATATAAGGGGTTAGATATGCTGAGAATATATTTAATAGGAATACTTTGTAATCTCATAAATCAGCTTTCCCGTGATCAGTTAGTTAGAGTTGAGGCTTTGATCGCACAAAAAAAGGGGGAAATTTTTAGGTATATTGTTAAAAACATTATAACCCCTTGATCTCAATTGTATGTATCTTGGTTTTGGTGCATCAAATCTTAGTCAATCTAGTTTCTAGCCTGTTGGTCCCGGTTTTTCAGAGTATAATAATACGATACGCAGCGGAAATAATATAAAGTTAATTGTTTTCTTGCACGCTACTTACACACATCTGACAACTGGCAACTGGTCAGCTGGTGCTGGTTACTCAGTATGCAGCTGACAGCTGGTCAGCTGGTGATTCAATACTTAGAATATTTTAGCCTTGTTTGCACAGTTATTTATCAGTTTCAGGATATACTCCAGCACTTGAGTGCTGGGTTTAAAATATTAATGAAATGCAGAAAGCTGATAAATAACAAAGGATTTTATAGTGGTTCGATCAATCGATCTACGTCCACTCTCCAGTCGAAGCACTGGAAATTTCACTAAGAGTAATCAGGTACAGGTCTCCTACGATCTATCTCTAGCTG
>JAPKLW010000029.1:429824-441431 GCA_026898455.1 Plectranthus barbatus | reverse complement strand
ACAAGTAAGCTACTGGGAAGGGAAACCTTGGACAGATTTCCCAACAAAGCCAAACTCAGAAAAAGTCTTTCAAATTACAACCAGAAGAAATCTTCTAAGTGCAATGCATGGTGGTGATTAAAGGACATAGCTTAAGCCTGAGCCTGGCATCAACTAAAAACTTTTACATCATATTCACAAAATAGTGAGAGAATTGAGATATCAAATTAGAACCCCATGTTCATCAGTGAGTTACTTAACTTACATTCTACAGTTACACTGCATGGATGGAATGAAACAGTCTTTTATACCAATCCAAGCATTGTACGGACAGCTAGCATTAGCATAACTAAAAGATAAGATCGAGAAACAGATTGAATACTGGCAGATTCAACTATGTAGTGCAAGTAAGAACTGATTCATACCTGTGTTTGTTCGAGCAGGGAACATAGAATGATGTTCAAATTTAGGGGCAATTAGTTAAGTTCATCCACTTGCAAATCCTGTGTTCATGATCCATGGAGAAGAAAGAAATTACCACACCATTCTTCCTTTTAACCCATAAAATGCAAAAATAATAAAGAATAAAGCATACATTGCACGACTCTGTACCAAAAGTGACACAGTGAGGATTTCCCATGCTAACACAAGTAACATTCCAGATTAGCCTATCCACATCCAACTTAGCCTTAACAACAGCCTGATCTTAATTTGCTTACTGCTGTTAACTTTGTAGAAACATCTGATGCCTTAAGAATTGGCTGACCCATATCAACTCCAACCTAAAAACGAAACCAAGTGCTGAAGATTTTGCATAAAAAGTGAAGAGGAAAAGGAGGATTTATAGTCCATAAGGAGATTCAAACAATTGACAGGATAAGATGCTAACCAAAATAAAAGATCATTTCAGCCAAAAAATAAAAAAAAAAACTGAAGTCATAACTAAGTTATGAAAATCTGAAAGTACCTTACCATCTTCTTGTATCTCTGGAATAATTAAATCTGCACCAGTATGCACAGTGAAGCTGCCACACCAAATACGAAAGGTTTTGCCAGCACACCAAGGTATTCAGAACACTAGTGAATGAATAAACCTATGATTTCCATGAAGATTTTCAAGCTCATCAATGAATCTGGCAAAGCATTGAACTCCATTACCACACATCTGTGTTACCAAAATCAGAATCAACCTCAGAACATGCAAGAGCATTTCTATAGTGACGAACCAACCAGGATGTGAAATCCACAATCTGTACACTTAAATTAATGCAAAAGAACAAACGAGTAACAGGTTAAAAGCCAAAAATATTAGTGATATTTTTTTTCTTTGCATGTTTTCCTTCTTCAAGACAAGAAAACTGGAATAGATGAAACCTAGTACATACTCCCCAGCTTTCCAGAATAAACAAGCAATGAAACAGTACACAAGGTAACAAAGTCCTTATCCTTAACATTTTTAAACCATAATGAGTTCATAGCTTCAGGGTTTGTTGAAATCAGTTTTCAGTGGTTCTTATCAGGAACAATTCTATTGTTTGTCTTCACAAGTATCGATTAAAACTGTGCAAAGATTAGAGTTTCATGACAATTGGTATGATGCAACTTCAAACAGTCAGTTACTGTTAAAACACACAATACCATCAATCTCTAATCTAGTTACCAAGCTGAAGCAAGGCGAAGGAAAACACACCTAAGGCTCACTGCCATCAGGATTAAATATCCTCATCGTATAATCACTGCCATTAATGTCTGGTAATGCAAATATTACTCCATCAGCTCCAATGCCAGAGTTTCTATCACACAATTTCACAGCCTGCTCTGGAGTCAGTTGGGTTCCTCAGAGTGTCGATTATCAACCTAATCAAATGAAATGTACATGCCATTTACTTGCATTATCAATTCTGTTAGCTACAAACATAAACAAATCCAGTCTTAAAAAGACCCCACGCCTGGTATTGGTAATTCAATAGATATTGTATTTACGAATAAATAGAAATTACACACGGTGCATCTCAACTGGGGTGGCACGGGCAAATGCAAACATAAAAAACACCAGTTTCAAGGATTCTGAAGAAGGAATTTGTAATTGTAGAAAATCAGCTGATTCTGTATTTTGGGGAGAAAACTATCCTTCATTTCATAATATTCTAAACAAAAAAAATGTCATACCACTTATTTATAAAAGTGCAAATCAGCAGATGTGGCAAAAAAGTCTAACTATTCAGATGTTACTGCACTATCTTTCAAACCAGCTACATTGCACCATGCATCTTCTACACGTCTATCTTCACTGCTTACATCATCCTCCTTTTAACTAACTGCACTGCTGCCTGCATCTTCTACTGGATTTCAACGATAAGGAAGGGTTGGCACACAAACAAATATGAATAAAATGCAAGTTGGGAGAATACCAATATGAAGTAATTGCCGAGTCATGGTACTTGACGAAATGTATAATCCAGCTCTTTGCGGACCGAAGACTCGGCATCTGATCGATGAAGAAGAGAACCAAAGAGATGAAGAGGTCGAGGAACGAGAGCGATGTGTGACGGCGGTCAACGGCAGCGTAATTGCGGCGGCAATCGCCATTTGGCGTGGGCTTTTTTGACGATTGCGGAGTCGAGCACTTCGAAACGGGAAGATTGTGCATCTGAAAACTAGTTGCCCAAATCAACAAACTAGATGAGTGATTGTCGAACTCTCTCTCACTAGTAATCCGCCATTAATTATTAAGAAAAATAGAATAAAATAAAATAAAGCTAGTCGTTGTGCTGTGCATAATAATACACAACAAAGATTTTGGTAATCATAAAAAATTTCAAGCTAATTACTAAGTTGGCAACTATCATAACTAAACTGTTAAAATAAATTCACATAATTAAAAGAAAAGAAAAAGATTTCTTGAATGTAAATTGGGGTTGTTGAGGCGTTTGCAAAATTACTGGGTCTTCAAATAGTCATGTTTATTATCTTCACATTTATCTATTTCTTAATGTTCGGTATTTGTTAAATTGCTTAATTTCGGAAAAGTTTTACTGTTTGATAAAATCATAAAAATGATACAAACACGAACAAGCCGGGAAAATATCTTCAGAAATTCAACTTCTTCAAGCTAGCTTGTTAAACATCGTAGAATAATCATACAAATATCATACAAGTTGGACGAATTTTCTTATAATTTTTTAGTATTTATTTATAAATGAAAGTACATGTACCTTCCTAATCTTACTTATAATATTAATTAATGCAAGTACAAGTACAGAGCTAATAGCTCTGCACAAGTCACAAAGTACACAGCAATCTTGGCAAATGTTAATATATAATCAGAGACCGATCAAAGATGTGAAGAGTTGAACATTCATTTTCAACACAATAAAACAAAATATGTGATTCGGGAATGAACCTCAATAATCTAAAGAGCAATAAAATTTGTTTGCGCATAGGAGTTTACAGAAACCCTAGTGTGTTCAGATGCACAGAGAAAATTGTTAAAACTGAATTGCAGAGACCAAGTTGTTTAGATGATCCCAATTTTGTTGGCAACATCCAAAGCATCGTAGTCGGGTGTCAACCTCACATAGGCCTTCTTTGTACCATCCGGCCTGAAAACACCATTGCTCATAAGGTTCACAAGTTGATCAAAGCAATACTATTATCTTCTAGGTTTTACTAAAATCCAAGAACAAATAATAAATTTTCCAACTTCAAACTCAAGAGTTGCCAAAAACAGTACCCAACTCAGGGCACAAGTGGCTTAAACGCCTTATTTGTGTCTAACTAGTCATCCATTCGAGCAACAAAAAAAAAAATATGCTGCCACAAACAAAAAAACTGATGACTACTGAAAACGAGCTACACCAAAAAAACTAACTCAATCGAGGAGGCATTAGGTCATGCTAAACATAATATTATAAAAAAATTATTACATAACATGGTAGTTCTATCACCTTAATAGTGACATTTTTTATCCATTTGCAAGGACACAAACAAAATCAGATGTAAGTTGGTCAATACTTGCATAATCAGATCCAGAATCAGAGAAACAAAAGGTTTGATAGTGTGAAACAAATACAACTATAAATATTAATGGAAATGCTGGTGTACCTGATAAGGGTGTTAACCTTCTTGGTCTGAATGTCGTACATTTTCTTCACAGCATCCTTGATCTTCTTCTTGTCAGCACGGATGTCAACTATGAAAACCAATGTATTGTTGTCTTCAATCTTTTTCATAGCAGACTCTGTGGTCAAAGGATACTTCAGAATCTGATAATGATCGAGTTTATTGCGAGGAGGCGCGCTAATACGAGGGTATTTTGGGTTCCTATCTTTCTTCAATGTCTTTGGTCGATAGAAAGTTACTTTCGTGCGGATTGTCTTCACCTTCTTCTTGAAGGTACTTGCTGATTTAACAGCCTTTGCAGCCTTCAAGGCCTGAGCCTTAGGATCAGATTTCTTAGATGTATCAACTGCACATTATTTAAGAAAAATGAAATTTAAGAGACAAGTTTAAAAACTTAACAGTACTTTTTTTATATAAGTTAAAATCTTTAACTACAAATCAAACTAAACAAATATAAAGGAAATATTTACAAAAGCAAACACCAAATAAAAGGAAATCACATCTCACTATAATGCCAAAGGGCATAGTTCCATGATATTAAAACGCTCATTAATTGAAATGTCGCCAATCGCCAAATGAAATAAACAAAAATCGCTTCAATTATAAAATTAAACGATACAAATTAACATAAAGACAGATTTCAGATTATTATCGAAAACATTTAAGAAAAACCGTGATCAAAATATTTTTGTCAATCTTTAAAGATCTCAGTGATAAAGCAAAAAACGAACTGCTCAAAACACTCATCTTAATAGCTCAAAGATCAGTATGTAACACCTGTAAATGCATATAGATCCACAAAATATGAAGTGAAACAGAATACCACTTGCAGAAATACTATCATTATTCACTGATTTAAAAAAAAAAAATCATTTTCGCACTGGTGGCGGTGATAACTGACACTAGAAATATCCAAAAATCACCGCAACGCATATTAATACAAAAATCCAATCTATTCTGGCAAACGTTTAAATCGTAAGCATATTATGTCATCAAATCTCTACTCAAATAAGTAAAACGTCACTGAAGAAGGACACTAATAGAGCATACCAAAACAACAGGCTTGATAAGAAATAACTAAGAACATTTTCGAATCGAAACGATTAGGAAGACGAAAAGGAATGCGTACCTTTAGCTGGTGCCATTTCGACGGACGCGACCTCTGTACCTCGAGAAAAACTCAACTGCAAATTCAATAAGAATCGAAATATATAAACCGATACAGCGGAAGGAAAAAAGGTTTAGAAGGTAGAAGGAAGAGAGAGAATACCTGACTGCCGTTCTAGGGTTTTGGAGATGGAATGCTTTCTAGTAGGGAAATAGGTTGTAGGAAATTGGGCCGTCGCCCTTGGGCTCGTTCAATTTGTGGAAGGTACATTTATATAACATTTGTTTTACATGGTAACTACAAAATGAAACGGGCCGGTTCCTCTCAGTCGGGCTGAGATCTGATCTGAATTAGGATTGTGCAACTGGTAATTCGGGTTAAAACCGGCTAAACCAACCAAAAAACGTCAACCTATTTTCTTTTTTAAATCCAATCGCAACCCCCAAACACTTACTCAAACTTGCTTTGCATTTTTTAAAAACTAAATTACAACTTTTCACAATACATTAAAATTAATGGGAAGGTCTTGGGCCTAAACGATTTAGGCGGATTTTATCCACTAACCCAATTTTTAGGCGGATTTTATTTATTAACCCAAGCCCAAATCCATATAATATACCCTATTTGGGATGGGTGAACCCATTTGGGTAGGATAAAACCCGCCTAAACCGTTTAGGCCTGCCTAACACAAGTTTTTGCCAAAATTAATCAACATTCATAATCTATATATATATATATATATATATTAAAACAATACCGGAGATAATTTAAGGTAAGTTTCAGTTGCATTAATGGTTCATTAAATAGACTACACTTCATTCATTATTGTGTTAAATATTTTATATTTATTTCACTTTGAATTTCATATTTTTTTTAGGAAATATGCATAAATCAATTACATTGATTTTTCCTAAATTATTAATATATATATTTTAGGAGAATATGTATAAATGAATTACAAATAAATTAGATTGATTTTAGAAGAATATGCGTCAATGTTTTGTAGGGAAATATATATATACATATATTTTAAATTGAATTAAATTCTTTATAGAAATGCTCCTATACTAAAATGTGAACTTGATGAAAATTAGGGATACACAAATTAAATCTTATAATCAATCTATATATTTTAGCTAAACATGTATAAATCAATTATATTGATTTTTTCTTAATTATTATTCCCCTATAATTAATCTTTATATTTTAGGGAAATATTTATATCTATATATATTTATTCAATAATTTAACTTCTCAGTTCATTTACTCAATATTTAAGTAGATTTATAAGTTTTAGATAATTAATCAATTTAAAATCACCAGCTCAAATAATAATGAGGTGATTATAATTGATTTGATCATTAATATTCTCAATTTAGTTGATTTTATAAGTATAAATATAGATTGAGTACATGATTTTATTAATCAAAGAAGTAATTTCATCATGATTTACATGGCAATCAAATTAAACATAATCCTTAAATCGTGGTAGAATATGATCAAATCTTGAAAATCTTATTGTTATGTTTTCACTATAAATATGAGTTCTCTATTTACTATTTCATCATTCTCAATTTCCTCTCAAATGAGAAATATAATTATGCATATTTGTTTTGTTTAGTTTAGTTTAGTCTCTCTCTCACTCTTTTTTTTTTATTATAGTACTCCATATTATTTGGCTTCAAATTGAATTTCAAATAATGATTGTACGGAGGAAAACAGAAACAAACGAATGTGTATTGGCTTGAAATTTCACATTTCAATGCGAGATCCATTTACAAATTGTAATTTGTATTGTATGTTCATCATATTTCATTTTTTTCTTATTATGGAGTAGAACTTTTGTTATATGAAATCTCTACTCTTCAGTATTTTTATTTTGCTTTTTGAATTTTCATGCAAATTTTTTATTTATATGGTACAAATAAATTAATTTAACAATTCTTTTAAAGAAAAAAAGGATATGAAAATTGATAGGCAATACTTTAGTTGAAGAAATTTTTTTAGAATTATAATACACTTCTCAAGTTTAATTAAATCAAGGAAACAAGTTATTTAAATTATTAAAAATTTATTAACAAATTAACAGTATGTTATATTAAGTAAAATAAAATACTAAATGAAACCATAAAATAGTTGTAAAAACAATAGCAATCTTATTTTCTGACTTAGTTTGTTTAAATATTGATTTATTAATAATTTTAAATAATAAGAATTTAGATTACAAACATCATTAGATGAAATAATTGATAAAAGCATACGAAGTCGCTGCAAACATGATCATTTGAAATAAATTAAAAATCTAACTCATTATTAAATAATATAATAACTAAAAGTATTAAATAAAGTTGCATAATGGTCACAAACACAATAGTAAGAATAATATTATTAGAATAATATAAATTAGATAGAGTCCGCGATTTTTATTAAAGAAATATTATTTACATGATTGTCAACTTATAAATATCACTTATATAATCAATGAAACAAACATTTTGATACATTAAGAAAATGAATATAAAATATTGTCATATTTATGCACACTCAAGAATGTGTAAATAAAAAATTTAAAATTATGATTTTTTATTAAAAATTAAATAAATTGAGGGTCACACAAAAGAAAATAGAAAAAATAATGAATGAAATAAATAAAGTTGAAAGAAAGTAGAGATGATAATGAAATAAACCAAGTTAAAAGATTGGTGTGTTTTTGGGGTTTTTTGATACAGATCGTTAAGGAACCTTTTGGATCTAGCCGAGATGTTAATGGTGAGGTGTGTGTTTAAGATGAGAATAATGAACTTCTAGCATTTGTAGATCTCAGAAGAAATAATATAGAGAAATAATTTTGACAAAGTTTCTATATGTTGCTCAAAATTGACCCTTTACAAGTGTTTGTAAAGTGTATTTTATTGGAGACATAGTGATAGACTAGGGATGTGATGATTGTACGTCCATCAGCGCTAATCACAAAGTAATGAATTTGTTTGCTCGTGGTGATTACTTATGTTTTAGTTGTCGAAAACTATCACTTCATCCCCATATTTGTGAGTAAAAGTCAATTCTCAGAGCTTTTTAAGCGTTAGATTGTAGTGGCCAATGACGGTTCCAGAAATCCTTTATAGGGGGCTCGATTAGATTATATATATATAATACAAAACTGAGTAAAATTGAAAATGTTTTATGTTCATCCAGATTTTCAACCCCTTTAACCTAATTTTCCATATTTTCGGCTCATTTTTCTTCTCACAACTTAAAATGAAAGGGGCTATCTATAAAAATATCGGATCACTTATATTATTAAAATTGAAAAAAATAATTGGGTGATCCAATATTTTTATGGAGACGTGACAATGGCTATAGAGAAGTGACAAGGTGATCGTACCACGTTTGGGATCCGCAAGGCGTATCCGTTGTTAGGGCCTTATTGCGGAAACTTTAAGTGCCAATGGTGTGTTTGGTAGGGATATAACTTCGCTTTGCCTTGAGTCCGATGGTCATCTAATCTGAGGTGGTGACCAGAATTGATTGACAACTAGCCCATGCATCGTATGGATAGTCAGTATCGGGCCGCGCTAAGAGGTATGCACTATGATTAACCAAACAATATCAATATAATATTACATATATATTATATATAAAAAATATCTATTTATGATATATATACTATCAAACAATTTTATGTTTAAACATTTATATTGTTTACATATAAATAAAATATTAAATTTAAAATTACTTTAATATAAATGATTTAAATTTTCACGCATCGCGTGGGTGCAATACTAGTTTATAAACTATGTTCACAACACAAATTGTAATAATTAGAAAATACGAATAATCATTTAAAACAACAATTCATATAATAATGCATTAAAATTCTAGTCTCTGGACTATTGTAATTCATATTTTTTTCAATGTTAATTACGTTATAGGAAATAATAATTAGAAATATAAAAATATAAACAATAGTTGGTTGTACCCCAAAATGGGTCTACAGGTTAAATAAGTTCGAGGAAGGATAATTCCACGCCCAATAACTCGATCAGTTCAACAAAAGGAGATTCCTTCCACCAGCGAATCTCAAGGAAAAGAAGCACAATGCTCAGTCAGCGAACTGGAAGAACAAATGAAGAGATTGCAAAAGCTGCTATTGAAAGCCAAAGGAAAGATGGAGGATTTCCAGCAAGGTCAACCATCATACAACAAAAATGTCAAGAAAGCGCCAAGAACATGCTACAAATGCAATTCTCTAGATCACCTAAAGTTCAAATGCCCTTGAGTATATCCAGAGGAAAGAGAAAGATTGAGGAAGCTGTTTGAAAGGCGAGCATCAAGGGCTTTCACTAAAGCCCTACTGACAAGGATAGAATTACCAGACATCCCGGATCATGACGATGAAGATTACTCATCAGAAGATGAAGATATGTTCTCATGGTATTCATGGCCAACATCAATGAAGAGCAGACAGGAGAATCAGCCCTAGCTGTTACAAGGAACCAGGTAACACATTCTATTTTGTCTACTGCTTCTACTTCTGATAATATGCATAATACTGTTGATTCATATTACTCAAAATCAGATGAGATAACCGTAGAATATCTGCTGAAAGAGTTTTCAAAAGTCCATGCATTAAAAGATGTCTTAGTAAAAGAAAATTCCTCTCTGAAATCTCAGCTTTCCGTTTTGACCAGTGAGATCGAAAAATCTAGGTCAACAGACGAGGAACTTTTAAGATTGAAAATAGAGTTCTTCTCCTTGAATGAAAAGTTTAATGTTTTAAAACAGGAGAATGAAACTTTAAAAAGCAAAAACTCCGTGCAAAATACCTGTCAAAGTAAATTTTCAAAAAACACGAGAGACTTACATGAGATTCTTAGTGTCCAAAGAAGTTCGAAGAACTTCGCTGGAATAGGATTTGATGAAGAAAATTCTTGTGATGCTGAGTCAAGTAAGACAAAGAAAATTGTCTTTGTCCCAGCAACTGGGAAGATTCAGCAATCTGTTAGGAAAGACAAGAGGGAAAGTGCTAAGTTAAATGCTCAGCAGAAATGTTGGCAAACTAGCATCCCTCAGCTGACTGCTCAGCAAAGACTAAACTATAAGTCTATTGAGAAAATATCAGCAAAGTCTGAGTATGTAACCCAGCAGACTGTTCCATCTGCTAGGAAGGTTCATACAAATCCCAGCAAGGCTAAGCAATTTGCTGAGATTGTAAGGAAGCCAACTTTCACTCTAAGTAGAAGGAACACCTACTTGAGGTTAGAGTCTAAATCAAAACAATTTCAAAAGACAGTGATGGCTCGACACACTGCTACACATTCCTATGCTAATTCAAGATATTGTTCCAATAGGAACGGAAGGGTAATGAAACGTGATGACAAACGAAATGGCATGATCACAAAGGTCTGGATTCCCAAAGGAATGATCCAGAAAACTAATCCTGCAGGACCCGTAATTGATCGAGTACCAAAAATATAACTTCTTTGTTTTGCAGGAACAGGGTCCAGGAAGAAGAACTTCAAGAAAACTTAAAGAATGGATCCTAGACAGTGGATGCTCAGGTTACATGACAGGAGACGAAGAGATCTTCACAGAACTCTATAAGATCAGAGGACCTACAGTCTCATTTGGTGACAACTCAAAGGCTAGAGTAATCGGAAGAGGGTGCATCGAGCAGAATGGAATGCGAATAATTGATGTGGCCCTCGTCAATAGTCTCAAACACAATCTACAGAGCATAAGCCAGCTAGGTGAAAATGGATATATTGTTTCTTTCTTTTATACAGGTTATAAGATTGCTGATAGGAGCACTGGAGATGTAAAGCTTAGAGGAATCAGGAAAGGAGGACTCTATATCGTTGATTGGGAAAGTGGTCAGCAAGCATCATGCTTCATAGCATTCAGCAAGGAAGAAACAAATTGACTATGGCACAAAAGGCTAACGCATCTAAACTTTAAAACTATCAATTATATTGCCAAGAATAACATAGTTGTAGGACTACCCAAAGAGACCTTCAAAAAGGAAGGAATATGTAGAGCCTGTCAACAAGGAAAACAAGCCAAAGTGTCCTTTAGATCCAATCTGCAAATGCCCACACCAAATAGAATCCTTGAGCTGCTGCACATGGATTTATTCGGCCCGGTGAATCCACCCACTATAGGTAATAAACAATATACCTTGGTTGTTATTGATGATTACTCTAGGTACACATGGATGAGACTACTCAAAAGAAAAGACGAAGTGAAGATTGTCCTACCGGAGCTCATACTTCAAGTTCAAAATTACAAAGAGCTCACGGTGAAAAGGATAAGATCAAAAAATGGTACATAATTCTGTAACGGAGCATTAATTTGTTGGGATATGTATACTGAAAAGCATAATTGATCAAGCATTTGTA
>JAPKLW010000029.1:345779-402134 GCA_026898455.1 Plectranthus barbatus | reverse complement strand
TGCTGAAGTGGAGTTTGTTGCCTTAATTCTTCCCTTGAAACCTCCTCCAACTACAAGTTCTTGTAGTGCATTATGATCATTTGATTGGTCCCTCAAAGTAGATGACCGAGTCCGAGCAGTTAAAAATGTATTGTTAGTATTCCTAGTCATCTGGGATGAAACACTACCACCAACAAGCTTTTCAATCTCACTACTTGTTAGTTGAAATTTCCCTTTATGAGATAATTGAGTTCCATCTGTCAATAACAAATAATTAGCTCTAAATATAAATTTTAATATTCATATTATACAAGTCGTATTATATTTCTTTTTACAATAATATAAGATTCGTATTATAATAGCCATATTATACTCTGTCAATTATAAATAATTGAGTTCCAAGTAACCTGATAGCATAATCTTTCTTTTGACAAAGATAAGTCATTAGTCTGTGTTCCATATATTGTAGGTCCAAGTAGTTCTTCCATATTTATCTCTAATTTATCCTTACTAATAAAAGCCTCGTAATCAAGGGATTCATATGTCAGAAGCACAACTCTTTTTATTCATTTAGACCAACTAAACATGCTCCGATTTAAAATTCATTCACCCTCAGAAATATCACAATCTCACCCTTTTGGACACCTCTAAAGAGCTTCTTATATGATCAAATATAGAAGCAATAAAACAGCAAACATAATCACCAGCAAGAAAAAAGCAATAAGTCAATATAAAATATTAAACAATGTTAAAGCTTCAAATATAGACATTTAAATCATGAAAATACATACCTGGATTGTGATTGGTAACCACGTGTGCAGGTCCATGAACTTGTGCATCATTGCGTTTCATTTTTTTCCGAGGCATCCTATTATGTCATAGTTATAAGATAAACAAAATTGAAAAAAAAAACTAGTTCGTGAAGGTTTTTGATAATAAACTTTCATAAATGACAACTTTTAATTTAAAAAATTATGAAAAGTATTCAACAAGTAAACATCAATTATTCAATAAGTAAACAAAAGCATAACATAGCAAAAGAAATAGCAATAATTGATTATGACACATCTACTTCTATTCCATCTGCATCATTGCGAACCTATCCTTCAGTCTCCATGTCAATATCAAATTCTGGATTAGCAAGATCACTTCGTAGGTACATCTCAACTTCTGGAAGTAATTCCATATCATAGCCAGCTCTTGCACTTGTATGGACAACCACTTTCCAATCAACTTCAATTGGATCGTCAATGTAGAACACTTGTGCCGCTTGAGATGCAAGAATATAGGGTTCAATGTGTGGTTGGATATTTGAAAAATTGACCATTGTATACCCATCAACATCTTGCTTCAACCTCTTTCTGTTAGAAACCCAATCACAATCGAATAATGCAACCTTAAACCTTCCATAAGATATTTGTATGATATCCTTCACCACACCATAGTACACAAGCTCTCTAGTGATTGGATTTCGATCCATTATGCTACAAAAACTAGAAGTTGTTGCTTTTACTGTCACTCCACTATTCTGAGTTTTCCTAGTTAGCTCAACCTCCTTAGTGTGAAATTGAAATCCATTAACTAAGTATTTATCAAATTTCAGACCAACAACATCTGGTCCCTTAGAAAGCCAATTTAACTCTTCAATAACAAGATCATTATGTAAGTTTTGTACCTACAACACAACAACATTTATTGTTCTAAGAATCATTTACTAGTTTAACAAATCATTTGACATTATTCATTAAACTTACATGTTTTGCAAACTAAGAGGGAAATTGATCACTGTGTAGGCGCTCAATGAAATGTCGTAGTTCCCGAGAGTAGTGTTGACTAACTAATTGAAGGTGTTGCCTATTAAGACGCAGTAAAATATTTTTAGATAAATAGAATCTTCAGAATTAATAAAGTAAGTTTGAAGATGACTAATGATAAAATCTTACTCTCTATAAGGTGCCACTTCATCACAATTGAACAACACATATTTATGTGCTTTTTGCAATGTTTCTTGTTAAAAAACTATCGGTTTTCCATTACCAAGACCACAACCTGTTTCGTTGAAAAATTCCAAATGAGGTTTATCAATTTTAGATGGTACTTCATTTCTACTTGTTCGGTTGAACTTTGTTTCAACGTAATCAGCCAAATAGTGACTACAAAAGTTCAAGCACTCTTGTGCAACATACCCTTGAGCAATGGAATCTTCAGGTTTATTCCTATTTCGAACATGGGGTTTAAGTTCGCCCAAATACCTAAAAAGATAACAAGCAATATTACTTTTTGTTGTTCAACTAATTTAAATTAAAAAAAATAAGGAAATTCTAATTTTTCACCTCTCAATTGGATACATCCAATGGTAGTGCACTGGACCACATAAACGAACTTCAGTGGCCAAATGAATCGTAAGATGAACCATTGAATCAGAGAAGGTTGGAGGTAAGTACTTCTCTAGTTGACAAAGTATCACAACTATCTCTTTGTCCAATTCCAAAATTTCCCTAGGATCCACAACTTTGCAACACAACTTTCTGAAATATCTAGACAATTTGATTAAAGGATCACGAGCATATTTTGGCAATGTTTTTCGAATTGCTATGGGAAGCAATTGTTGCATTAAAATATGGTTGTCATGACTTTTCAAACCTGAGATTTTTGGAGGCTTTATGTGGACAAGACGAGATATATTTCCAGCATAACCATCTGGTACTCTAACATTTTTTAGGACATCACAAAACATACTCTTCACTTTCTTATCCATTGTAAAGGGACCAGGTGGTAAGTAAGCCTATCCTCCACCCCTAGAAACTTGCCAGAGATCTTCTCTTATCCCCAGTTCTTTCAAACATTCTCACGATTGGTAAGTGTCCTTTGACTTATCTTTAATATCCAATAAAGTCCCCCAATTTGCTTCTGTAAAATTTTTCTCAATGTGCATGAAATCTAGATTATGTCTGATGACATTGGTTTTCCAATACGGTAACTAAAAAAATATGCTTCTTTTTTTCCAACTGTAAGGCAACTCAGGATTATCCTTGATAAACTTACCAAACTTTATTTGCACATCACCCAACTTAGCCAATGCCATTTGTCCAGTAAAAAAGGGAGGTCTCCTGCCATGTTCATGTGTTCCATCAAATGACCTACCATCTTCCCTAAACTTATGACTAGGCTCCAAGAATCTGCGATGACCCATATAAACAGTCTTCCTCCACTTTTTTAATCCTTTAGAATGAGTAAATTTATGACAATGTGGACAAGCATATTTACCTTTTGTACTCTAGCCAGATAACATTGCATACCCGGGAAAATCGCTAATTGTCCACATTAATGCAGCTCGTTGCTGAAAATTTTGTTTTTTAGATGCATCATATGTAGGAACACCTACCTCCCACAACTCATTCAACTCTTTAATTAGTGGCTGCATGTAGACATCTATGTTATTTCCCGGAGATGATGGCCCATGAATCAACAAAGAGAGCATGAAATATGGTTGTTTCATGCACATCCAAGGAGGTAAATTATAAGGAATAAGAATTACTGGCCAAGTACTATGTGGGGGATTCATGTTTTTGAAAGGAGTAAACCCATCGGAAGCTAATCCCAACCTAACATTTCAATTATCTTTAGCAAATTCTGGATGTTGGTGATCAAATGTCTTCCAAGCAGGGGAATCTGCTGGATGTCTCATATAACCATAATGTGGACGTTTTTCCTCATGCCATCGCATGTAGGTTGCAGTATTAGATGACATGGACAATCGTTGAAGCCTAGATTTAAGAGGAAAATGCCACAACACTTTTCGAGGAACTTTTCTTTTCTCACCAGTAGGGTCATTTTGAGAAACTTCCCATCTATTTTCTTTGCAAATTTCACATGAAATCCTATCTTTTATACTTTCCCAATATAAACAACAATCATTTAGACAAGCATCATACTTGTCATAGCCAAGACCTAATTGTTTCATCAATTTTTTAGACTCATAATAAGAAGAAGGTAAACCATCCATTGCTTCCGGAAATGCTTCTTTCAAGAAATCTAAAAGCATATCAAAGAAGGTATCAGTCAGTTTACCAACACACTTAAGATGAAGAAGTCGAATGATAAAGGACAACATCGAGAATTTCTTACAACCCTTATACAGTTCTTTATGCGAATCATTTATCAAGTTATAGAAGTTAGCGACATCTAAAGTAGGAGTATCCCCAACTGTTTCATCTATGTCAGACCCTTGCGGAAACAAATCATGCACCATCTCTTCCATTTCATCATTTTCCCCATCACATGAATTTATGTTTCCAGTCGTGAAGGTATTGTCTTCCGAAAGCTCACCATAAGCTATCCAACTTGTATATCCTTTAATAAATCCAACTACAGTAAGATGTACAAAAGCTTCCTCTTCAGTCACAGATATGCCCATACAACATTTCTGACAAGGACATAAAATCTTTCCATTCTTGCTTGATTTCGAAAAAGCAAACTGTATACAACTATCAAGTCCAGTGCGGTATCCAGTGCTATTTCTTGGCAAATGCATCCAATATTTATCCATTGTTCAGAATTGTCAACTAGTATTACCCTAAAAAATCATAATTCAACTATTAAATATAAATAATAATACTCTTAATATAATTTTATAAAAACCAACTATTCGATTTGCTAAATAGTACTGAGAAATTATGTAAAAAGACTAGTATTTGTGAGATAGTTTACATATTGATTGGTATTTTTGGAGTCTTTTTGAAAAATCATAGAAGCTACTACACTTAACAATGAGGTTATATGATACGTGTACAACTAAAGTTACATGATATATGTACAGTTAAGACTATTGCAAGTAAATTGGAGGTGATTAATCATGAAATATAACATAATACATCTTGAAATGTACAGTTCACCTATATAATAGCAGACTAACCTTTCACTTGTTTAGATCCTTGCACATAGATTTCTGTCAAACCCAACTATAAAAGTGAAGGAAGGAAACAAAGAAAAATCAGTACTATAATGCCAAACCCAGCTACTAGCAAGTCATAGGGCGCAAAAATAGCAGGAAAGAGAGGTCTAATCCCTGGAGTCATTCAAGTAAAATCAGAAAAACTAAATAAGTTGATTTAATGAGATGGAAAAACCTAATTATTCTCAAAGGTTAACTTCAAACTTCTCATATCCATGTAGCAATACTAGTGAATAGGTTTGTTTTTTTTTTTTTAAAAATTATATAAGCCACAACCATTATACTTAACAATGAGGTTCTGTAGCTGAACTTCAGCTGATTTTGGTCCTTTTATAAGGTATGTTTATGAGTTAATTAAGTTGGATTATTTCGTGTCTCAGGTTTGTCCAGTCTTTAGTTTATAAGTAGTCAATGGTCGACAGATTGATAGATTATGATAGTGTCCTGCTGTCCTTGTTGACATATTTGCATATTAAGTTATATATTAGTGCCCTAAACAATATATTATCATGTTATTATCTTTTGGTCAATTTTTCTTTATATAAGATGGAACCTATGTCCTGCTTCATCTCGTGGGAGTTGTTCCCTAAGGTTGTACATCAGTAACAATCCATTTTTCTGAATTTTTCTATCATTTTTCAGATTATGCATTAAAAAGTTTTCACCCATGAAATTCACTCAAGTTATGCTGCAGGGCTGGATAACTATAGGAGCTACGACACTATTAGTAAAGATATAATACAAAGGTGGACTATACAAATAATGTATGAAATGGAAAATACTTCATAATATAATCAAAGAAAAAACCAAAAGCACGCCAACCTTAAAGTTATAAGGTGCAAGAACAACAAGACTACTAGAACACGGTTTCAAGAAAACAACCTGCATTAGGCACATAATAGCAATACTGATCACCTTAAGAATAGTAAAATAAGAATTCTAGTAGACTTATATTTAAAATAGTAGGAGAAAGAGGAGAAAAATCAATAGACAATGTGCATTGCCATAAATCAGAAAAACCTGAAAGAACTAGTGTTCATTATAGTCATTCTAACAAAATAGTTATTAAGAATATCAACTTGTATTCCAAGTAAAAAGTAGTTAAATTCATGAAAAGAATCATTTCTTTATTACCAGCAAAAAGAATTTTGTTTTTATTAGTGATAATGTAAATACATCAACTACTGTAAGCATTAAGTTCATATTACCAGAAAACACAATTATTAAAGGTATATTTTAGATTTAAAATAAATGGAAACTTTTTTTATTCAATGGCATCATCTTTAGTGCTAAAAAAGAAAAATTCCTAGAGCTAATTAGCATTCTTTTTCGTCTGTCAGCCATCAATTTGAAAAAGATATACACACAATCCCTAAATCATGAAAACAGAAGTTACAAATTGCATACTTAGGCCTAGAGTTTCTCATCCCCATTTGCCTTTCTCAATTTAGATTAGAAATATAGGTTCATAGAAATTACACCAGAAGCTAGCTCTACAAAAATATGCACAATTTGACGTCTAAGGAGAAGTGATGAGATTGGTTGCAACAACAAAACAATTAAATTAAAAATATAGAATAGTAAAAAATTATATAATACAAGAATATGAAATAACCATCAGATGAAACACATATTCAGAAAAAAAAAATTCATACAAGAATTACAAAAATCGATCACATAGAGATAAAAGAGATGAAGAAGTACCAAAATATCACAAATATAACCTCTAAAAATGATAGACTGCAACACTTAGTGAACCGACTCTCACTCTTAATGCTGTTGCTGCTGGTCAGAATTTTCCATGTTAGCATCTCATGTGTGTGGATTTGCAACAGTTAGAGTGAAAACAAAAGATATATTTTAGAAGTATGTAGTTTATAACTATAGAGGCAGAGGAAGTAACAAAAAATCATAGATATACATACATATTTCGTTCTTCTCAGAAGTTCGTTGATGAAACTGAGGACCCTTCTCAATAATTGAAATTGGTTGTCAACTTTTTTAGTTTGCTCGATGATATGAAGTGAATTTAGAAATTGATATGAACGTGGTTGGGAGAGAGGGAACGATCTTTGGGGAAGGAGGGAAAGATATTTGGGTTAAATAAATTATGATTCTAATTTATTTGTATATATTTGGATATAAAAATCTTTTTCCCACACCAAATCCTATCATCTAAAAATTAGAGGGAAAATAAAAAACTCTCCCGCTATTTTGATTCATTATAAAGATATATTTTTCCTCTCACCATACATTCCTATTGCATAAAATACTTTATATAACATGATATTATTTTATAATTAAGAATTATATTTAGTGGCTATTTTACACTAATTTCTCGTGACACCTGTTATAATATATTGAGTATTATAGCAAATTGGGAGTTATGTCACAAAAAGGGTGTCATAATAAATAAAATTTCTAGTAGTGACAACTAGAAGAGGACTTAAGGAGACAACGTAAATAAGAAGAGAGAGAGGAGCAATGAAGGATCGAAGAGAAGGAGAAAATCAGAAGACATGAAAGAGAAGCCCTAGTGGACAACTTCATGAAAATGACAATGAAAGCGCTAAAGAATGTGAAGAAGACCACAGCTGGTTCCTCAAGTGCCAAAAACGCTGCTGATTCAGACTCCTCAACAACCAAGAAGTAATATCTCTCTTAACCCTATGAATCTCTTAGTCTGAAAACTTTTTGATTTCGATTTGGGTATATGTTTCGAGTACAACAAAGCATGATATTATTAATGGAAACTAACCCAGGTTGAAGACAACATCTTATTGTCCAGCGCTGATCCAATTGAACTAGCTGAAATTACACGCTCAATATAATCAGCAAACTGCGTGGATTGATGATGTGTGTGGAATGTTCCTATGTGATTGCTCGATGACATTATGTGAATGTGCTATGTACTTATCTAATAGATGATTTGAATGCCATTTACTTGCTGCAAAATTTGAATAATCGAGCAATACCATTGATATTTTGAGGGGGAACATTTAGGGATCATACTGAGTCTACGGGAATTGAGATACTGAGAATAGATTTGATAGGAAATTTTTGTAATCTCAGTTACCAACTTTCCCATGATCAGTTAGAATTAAAGCTTAGAATTGAGGCTTTGATCGCACCAAAAAGGGGGAAATTGGTAGGAATATTGTTAGATATATCAAACCCCTTGTACTGAGTGTTACATAAGTATGTTCTTGTACGTTTTGGTGCATCAAAGCTCTAGCAACTCAGTATCGAGTCAAATGTAAAAGTTCGGTATAGGGAATGTACACTCAAGTTGTAATATAACAAGAAAAAGAGAAGAATCAAGAATGCTGAAAGGAATCAGCAAACTTGATGATTGCTGAAGAAGACAACAAGGCTAGCAATACGGAGGAATGCTACGTGATTGCTGAAGAAGTAACTCCAGCAGAACTAGAAGATCTTAGCACAAGACTACTGAGATACCAGCCGTATGCAAACAGCCAGCAAACGACCATCAACAATCAAGGGAAACATTGAAGTCACAAGTCTGACAGATACAAAACACAAGGAAACCCGACAAATCAGAGAAAGAACAATCATCAGACACAAAGGAGGTTTCAGACCTAAACAAAAATATCCATTCTGACAAAGACGGCTACAAATAGAAGCTACACCAATCAGAGACAAGGAGACTTGAAGAGTCTCTGTCCACTACAGAAAAAGGTAGAACAAAGATAGGCTAGCAATGCCTTTGAGTCTAATGGATAGGATTCAAACAGCCGTTTGAATCCTCACCTATAAATAGGTGTCATCCTGATCTGATCAAAGGTTCACGAATTTATACTTTTGAGATAAAAAGAAAAGATCTAATTTCTCTCTATATTACGCGAACTCATCCGAGCTAAGTGCTTGATTGAAGCTTTCCCACAAGCTTTCATATTTGAAGCTCGAGACCTGTGAAGTTAAGCTTCCAAGGTTATTTTGGGATTCTTTCTACTCTGGAAAGAATCTAGCAGTCACGATCTACAAGCGTGATTCTTACGGGCAACGCCAACACAAGGATATGTTCTGGGAAGAACTATAAAACTCCCAACAGTTTACGTCCAAGGAGAAGGGAGGTTTGTCCTCACTCTACGGAGCGACACCGGTTGAAGATTGAAGACGAAGGTGCTTGAATGTGCGCGCTGACCAGACGAAGGAGCTGCTCAACGTTAGAGATCAGGCCTGACCTTGTACTCAATCTTTTAGTGAATTTTTAGTCAGATGATGGAAGAGTGGACGTAGAACAGTTGTTCGAACCACTATAAAATCCTTGTGTTGTTACTGCTTTATTTCGTTATATTACACATAAAAATATTTGAAACTCAACACATCAAGTGTTGTAGTATAAACTGCAATTTGACTTAACAAATATTTGAGCCTAAAACACATTTAATAAACACTTGCTAAGTCGAAACCTTAGTAAGATAAGTGCAAGATCATATTAATACTTCTGCTGCATATAAAACACTCTGATGGGGGACCAACATGAGGAATCTCATCAAAGCCAGACTTTAAGAATGGAGATTACTTAAAGTATGAAGATCCTTGTGTAGGATATGTTTAATTCCTCGGACTGACTTAGAAGAGCCGTCCTGACACACCGTACACAGTCATCATCCTGTGATAGAAAAGCAGTAGTAGGTGCAGATTTTCTACAAAAGCATCCTGACCTCTACAGAAGAGAGGCACCGATTGGATATCTTCCAAATTGTCTCTCAACGGAATAAATAGACGAAGTGTTCCCAAAAGAGAGGTTACGAACTCTCCTGATTCAACTATCTTATATATCTACAAGAACTAGGGGTGTTCGCGGTTTGGTCGATACCGGTGAAACCGGCCAAATCGTATTTATTTGGCCGGTTAAAATTGTGATATTTTACCCGGCAGTTTGAAAATTTTGAAACTGGACAAAACCGATTCTGTTCCACTTTGGTGTGCCAAACCGACCATTTTTGCCAGACAGGTATTTAAACATTTTATAAACATATGATTCTAGCTTAGTTGGTTAGCTTGTTGCCTGATAACCTAGGAAACCTGGGTTCGATCCTGTTTACCAATTATGTAGATTTTTATCAAATATTAAAATCATAATAACATATTACATGTTTTTCTAATTCTTTTATTTTTTTATTTGTGCTAAGAAAGCTTAACTTTTTTTTATAATTTCAGATTGGGTAGCGTGAATTTTTTTTATTTTATATTTTATGGTTTAGAACTTATGATTATCGGTATGTTGTGGTTTAGATTGTTAAAATGAAGTGTAGTTTTTGTTTTGGAATATATATTATAATGCGTTGTAGAAATTTAAAACAAGCTACATTTTAAACCGCAAAACCGGCCAGACCGAACCGTTTTTATTCGGTTTGGCAGGTTTGGTTTGGTTAAATTATTTGGCCATTTTGGTTTGAAAAATTTCAAACCGTACCTATTGGTTTGGCCGAGATTTTCCTCCAAAACCGGCCAAACCAGACCGCGAACACCCCTAACAAGAACCAAATAGCAAAACTCTGCTAACCGTGTGTCGTCTTGGTCACGAGACTTGATGCTTTCCAGCACAAGTTTATTTCTTTAGAGTTCATACTCTCTAAGTAAGAACACAGTAGTCACAACTCTTCTCCAAGCTGTGATTCTCATGGGCATTTTTTCAAAGTATCGACGATTCTAGGAAGTACCCTAAAGCTCCCAAAACATCCAGTGATGAAGGTGTAGGGATTTTCCGTGAAGTGAATCACCAAATCCATATGAACAGGACCAATAATGGATGTTGAAATACGATAAACAATTCATAAACCCTAGCATGCTCCTATAAAATATATGCGTGGATTAAAGGGATTACCGTTATTCCGTAGAGTCTGATCCGATCTTTCGCGTTTGAATATCCAACTTTAATTCAACCACGCGATTCAGATAAATCTGCAGAAACAGAAATTAGAAATCTAATTTCTAGATTTAATTGAAATAAAGGAAATATAAAAGAAGAGAATTCTGTTCTCCAGATCAGATCTTCAGATCTGTATCCCAATGATGCTCAGATCTGCTAGTGGTGAGGATTCTACATATCTGTAAAGCGTAGACCGGAGTCGAAATTCTTCTCCTCCCCTTCTACACTAGCGCCGCCCAACTCTCTCTCTCCCTAGGGTTTTGATTGACTTGAATTATGATCAAGGTGGCTAGGGTTTCAGAGAGAAAGAGGTCTATTTATAGACCCAGGGTTTTATCACTAGTGGGCTATTAGGCCTTTTTTAAGCATATATAATTGGGCCAGACCTGGGACCTTATGCAAATAATAAAGTGGACCTATGAATTAATTAATTCCTATGTCCACAACCCAGGACACGATTAATTAATTAATATTAATTCTTTTTCACCACATAATTAATACTAACCTACCCCTTTATTACCATGTTGTGAGAACGGGCTGCATTTATCTAAGAATCCCTATATTTAAGATTACCGGAAATTCATTAATTAATCGGAGCTTCTGACAAGCTCTACCTACAATTAATTAATATCTTATTTAACTGAGTAGTACCACTCAAACACTCGTGCCAGAACTTAATCAGCCTGCAGGACTTTGGCACGATGAGTGTTATTGAGCTCCTCAGGGAATGTCCTCATCCTGTTACTCGGATATGGTTACCTAACTCCAGTCTCAGGCTGTACTACACGAACTGCTGCTACCCAAAATGCGGATATAAGAGCACGTTACTTAGGCTCTCCACCATGGAAAATCAAAGCAATAGTCAACCCGTGCATACCCCTGAACCTTCGATAGGGTTTGGACTCAATCGATAACAAGATCTTGTATTCACTGATATCAGACAGACAAATATATCTCAATGTGGTCCTATCAATATGCCATCCTTGCGTACCAGCATATCAAGTAACCAAGACAGATTACTTCTTCCGACTATGCCGCAACCATCCGGACAGACGTATCCTCAATGTTGTCTCGGCTGTGATAATATTTATGTCTCCCTAGGTCAAGTGATCATACTGTCTTCTGCGATCTACAACACACCGTATGATCATCTCTATCGGTGAGACACGAGGATACCATTGTTACGTGCATGTAAGTTTGTTTAACTGATTGGAGAAAAGTCAATCGTATACTCATTGTAATAAATGCTTTCAGTATACAAAACCCAACAATCTCCCACTTATACTCAAAGCATTACAATAGCTATTATAGATTATACAGTGTGTCTATCTAGCCTGGCTATCACGTTAACCACTGTCAGTGGTCGGCATCCACCTTAGACCCAGCTCACGAATATGTCTTTCGTAAGCCTTCTGCGGCAAGCTCTTTGTAAATGGATCAGCTAAGTTGTCTCTAGTGTCAATATTCTTGATCAGCACATCACCCCTCGATACGATCTCTCGTATGATATGGTACTTCCTCTCTATGTGTTTACTTGCATTGTGAGTCCGTGGTTCCTTTGAGTTTGCTACTGCACCAGAGTTATCACAATAGATTGTGATACTCTTCGGCAAGCTCAGAATCACACCCAACTCTAAAAGGTAGTTCCGGAGCCATACCCCTTCTTTCGAAGCTTCGGAGGCGGCAACATATTCCGCCTCCATGGTGGAGTCAGCAATGAATTTCTGCTTTGCACTCCTCCAAGATACAACCCCACCTCCCAAGGTTAACACATAACCTGAGGTCGATTTCTTCTCATCCTGGTCCCTTTGGAAATTCGAATTTGTATAACTCACAGGGCACAAATCCTCACCTTGATAAACCAGGCAATAACTCCTAGTTCTCTTCAAGTACTTGAGGATGTGCTTTACCGCAGTCCAGTGCGCCTGTCCAGGGTTAGACTGATATCTCGCTACCATGCCAACGGCATAACAGATATCTGGCCTGGTACACAACATCGCATACATGAGACGACCCACCGCAGATGCGTATGGCACAAGACTCATTTAATCTTTCTCCCGCTGTGTCTCAGGACACTGTCCTATAGAAAGATGAACGCCATGTCTGAAAGGTAGCAAATCTTTCTTGGCAAGTTGCATGCTGAACCGGGCTATCACAGTATCCACATAAGATGCCTGGGATAAGCTTCACATCCTTCTCTAACGATCCCGTAAGACCTTAATCCCAAGGATGTACCCAGCTTCTCCCAAATCCTTCATTTGGAACTGTTCGGATAACCAGCTCTTGATTTCTAACATCACTCCCTCGTTGTTTCCAAATAGGAGTATGTCATCCACATATAGTGCAAGGAAAACCACGCTCCCACTGACACAAAGTCGGTACACACAACTTTCATTTTCCAACTGTGAAAATCCATAGGATTTAATCACATCGTTGAAACGTAAGTTCCACGACCTCGAAGCTTGCTTAAGTCCGTACAAGGACATCTTAATCTTCCACACAAGATGTTCTTCGCCCTTGCATATATAACCCTCGGGTTGCCGCATATAGATGTCCCTACCTTCTTCAAGGTAACCGTTTAGAAAAGTGGTTTTGACATCCATTTGCCAAATCTCGAGGTCCATATGCGCAGCTATGGCAAGGAGTATCCGGATGGACTTGAGCATGGCTACGGGTGAAAAGGTTTCTTCATAGTCTATGCCCTCTTTCTGACTATAACCCTTTGCCACCAGCCTGGCTTTAAAAGCCGCAATTTCACCATCCGCTCCTTTCTTTCTCTTGTATACCCACTTGCACCCTATGGTGCGAAAGCCATCCGGCAGCTCAGCTTTCTGGTATACATCCATAGCAGTTATGGATTCAATCTCAGAATCCATGGCGAGCCTACACTCTTCTTCTTCCGCAGCTATCTCTTCTTCTTCTTACTTCCTCCTGGCAGCTTCAGCAATTCTACTTTCTTCCCCCTCTTTAATTGCAGCCAAAAAGGTAGTGGAGAAAGATTGAACACTTGACGCAATCTGCTGCTGGGATTCAGCTACTTCGACCTTCATGACCTCCATGTCATGCTTTACGCCAGACACTTCGCCTCTTACATCTGCAACCTCCTTGCTTACATCGAAAACCTCCACCGCCACTTTCTAAAGGACAAATTGCACAGCGGTATCAACATAAGAATGAAAGTCACTGGAGCTTACCGGTTGGGCATGTAATGAAGAATCTGCTAGCACCAACTCTCGGCTCTCAGCAAAATCATGAGCATCAGCAAGAGTGTCAGTGTCCATATTGGCCTCGTGTTGTGTGGCTTCTTCCATAGCCATAGCAACTTCTTTGTGTGCCTCTATGTACTCAGCTTCTTCTGCTATGCGCTCAGCCTCCTTTGTTTTCCAGGCCTCTTCAATGGCTTTAGCAAGTTCAGCTGCTCTGGTTTCTTCCACTTCAGCAGCTCGAAAAGCCTTTATTACATCCGAGATATCATCCTCCAGAAAATGAACAATCATTTTATCTTTAGTATTATGGCATACAACCAACTCTCGGCATTTGTTCTTCTCCAGCTCTTCTTGCTCTCTCTCTCAATAGTCCTCCTTCGGCATCTTGGGCAAAATCTTGAAATTTAGGTCCGTAGTTGAGTGAACTTCGTCCAATGGCTTTGATGCTTTAATGAGAAAGCATTTGGAATAATTCGTACTTATCAACACAAAATTGAAGCTTATTCCCCTTCATCTGCTCGGTCTCTTGGCATAGACTGCCAAGGTATTCCCTGATTTCCTCAGTGTTGTAGAACTGCATCACTTCTTCTTCTAACACTTTTGGAAATGCTGACAGGATCAGCTCGTGGGCTACGGAAACCAACTTTGCACGCCTTTTCTCCTCTTGCATCCACTCATCGTACAGCTTCTCGACCATTTCTAGTCCGTCATTTTTGGTCCACGCTTGATAACTTAAACCATTTTTTGATGTACATTATAAGTACTATGGTGGACCTCTTCTTCCATATTGTGAACTTCTCCGCCGAGTCCGGTGGAAGCTTTGTGTTGTTCATCGTGGAAGCATAAACATGCACGCTAAGATAAAAAGAGTGCAAGGAAATATGGATCTGGTCCTAAGAGACTCAAAGCAGCTATTCTGTAAAGACCAACCGCTCTGATACCGCTTGTTGGTCTTGAGATCAAACTTTTGATACACACAGTAGAAATTTTATAAGTAAACATGCACTCAAAAATTGGTTGTTACTTACCAGTTTGTGTCTTTGAAAGCTTATTTGTAGCAAGTTTAAGAATAAGTTCAGGTTCAAGATATACTTCAACACTTAGTTAGTGTTGATTTTAAATTCTTAATAAAGCAGTAAATGCACTAGGATTTATAAAGGTTCAAACACAAAAGCCCTCCGTCCTCTCTTTAGACCTTAAGTCTAGAATACACTAGGTTTCAGAATACAAAGGTCCTCACGATCTATCGCAAGCTGATGAATGTCAGCATCCACCAATCCACTTGCTCACTCGCCTAGGGCGTTGCTTCCTCCGCCTCGCAGATTTAAAGTATGGGCACACCACACAGCCTCCATCTCTGGAAATTGAGAATTTTAAGGTTCTTCCTGGAACCGTCGATCCTTTTAGTAGACACCGGTAAGAGTCACAATTTTGAAGAAAAGTTATGACTGGTGTGTTCTTACTTGGAGAGTAAGAACACCAAAAAAATAACTTGTGCAAGATAACAACAGGTCTCGTGTCCAAGATTGCACACGATAAGCTATGGAATTGCCTCGAACTTGAAAGCTTAGTTAGAATATGGTCTTTCAATTTCGGTACCTCTCTTCTGGGGACACTTATTAATAGACGAAGTGTGAGAGGTTCGAAATTATAGCCGTTGAGAGACCTTTTGGATGAAGTTCAATCAGGCTCCTCTCTTCTGCAAAGGACAAGTTGCTTTTCCGGGAAGTCTGTACCTGCTCCTACTTTTCTGATACTGGATGTTGACATCGTACAATGTGCTAGAACGGCTCTTCTAGTCAGTCTGAAGAATCGGAACTGGTCCAACACCTTGGGTCTTGACTTTAAGTATTCTCCATTTTTAAAGTCTTGCCTTTAAGATGATTCATCCTAACTTGTTCTCTTTGTCTCTATGCACAAGTGTGATAGATGTGAGTGAAACTGGCCAGTTTCATGCCGGTGAGGTCAGTCAATTTTCTTCATGTGGGTTCTCCAAACTGGTACATATGATTGTAACTAGTTTCTTCTATCACCTTGTGAGACCCAAACTGGAGGATTTCCAATTTGTCTTGATCGGCTCTATTACAACTCAATTAATATCATATAGGACATTACATGTTTTGTACAAACTAAAGATAATCTAAAGATATCACTACTACAAAATAGGGTTGTACTGACAACGTTAACTGTCATTAAATCATAACTATAGTGACACATGTTACTATGCTGACACTATTACATACTATTGTCCAAAGAAGTGTCACTATAGAATGCAGTCTTATAACAACAGTAATAGTGTCAAGAAATTTAATATTTTATGACATATTTATGTGTTGGGAAAATGGAATTAAAATTACAATCTTCCACTATGAGTAAAGACATTTTACTTCACATATTAATCTGTTGGGTGAAATTATTTTTGCTGACACCACATGATGCAAGTAAAAATAATTAAAATTCTTTGCTCCGTGTTAGGAAAAGCTTATATGCATGGATTAAAAAATCATATAATGATTTTACTCATTAAATTTTTATTTTGTATACAAATTAGAAGTCAACAACGCGAAAGAAAATATCAAATATATTGAGAAAACAAACTCATTAATACTCATAAATATATTTACAAATGTATCCAACAAACTTCATTAGTTATTCAATAAAAAAAAAACTCTAAACTCAATCATTATAAATTGAAAGAGTAACTAACAATTCCCAAACTTTTGACAACAAAGTATCGAAGCTACTACTAAACAATAAGCAACAATCTTTGTCACTCTCCCTGCCTTTTTGCAATCTTCATCATTGATTAATGTAAATTGAAACCTGTTAAGAAAAATAATAATACATTGTTTTAATTTTTAATGGTTAGCACAAGGACATAATTTAACTAAAAACAAAATTAAAACTAAAAGAGTGATTAAAACTTCTTTTTCAAAATTTGCTTGCTCCATATATCACTAAATCTTATATAGCTTAAACTTATCCTATCATTTCCTTTCCCTAAACAAATGTAAAATGTTTCAATATGATATCAATGAGTTAAAATATCACTGCTATATATTAATTTTAGAGAACGGTTGCCTACACTAGAAATCTAAATATTGTGTGTTCCAAAGCTATTCAGTGACTCGATTAATGGCATCTAAGAAGAAAAGAGGATTCTAATAGACACATGCAATGCTTTTTCTCAAGAAGGTAAATCATCCAATGGCATTGAGCGTTTCAAATTCAAAGATGAAGATTATTGGAAGACAGTAAGAAAGAAAAATAGTGAAAAGTAGTGCAGTAGAATATTATTTGTCCACCAGTGTGTTCCTCCAAAGAAAAATCTTCCAAAAGTATCTTATTTCATAAAACTCATGAGTTTGGCAGTAAATTATTAATGAACTATTTAATCCAACGTATCTACTTCTTCCATCTATGCATATATTTACAAATCTGAGCATTTATCTATTTTTCTTTTGTTTTATTCTGCTATGCAAATATCAAAACAATAGTAATGTAATGTTAGAAGGGAAGAATAAATGAAGAACAAAAACACTGGAGCAACAAACTTACGACAAGCTTCAAGGAGAGCCTTGCAGCAAGGAGCAGGAACTAGAGATGAAGGTAACTCCCGAAGAACATACTGGTCAAGATTAGGAAAGAAACCATTCAATTAAATACAATAGGAATTTCAAATTTTTCTACTCCATTTGTAATTACCTTTATGCAATCAGCTATGACATGTGCATCCTCGTCTGGTGAAAACTCAACTCTCCCTGAATTTGATTGAAAGTTACCGTTATATTTTGATAACACCTTTATGCATTATCAGTGACCTGGTCAAACATAGAGCTTTAGAAAATGCACTAGTAGATGTCATATGAACAGTAGAAGAAGCAGCACCAGAACTTTGGAACTCTGCAAGAATATGGTTATGTCTACACATTCTAGACATACATATCTCAACTTAGCAAAACATTCAAATTACTTCAAACAAGAAGAAAAATATGAATTGTTAACAGATAAAAGAACAAAGCATTTGAGAGAATACCTGATACTCTCAAATCAAGTTACTTCGAGAATACCTGATACTCTCAAATCAAGTGAAAAGTAGGAAAATGTTTGCTCTTAGAATGCTTTCTTGGAGACCACTAAGCATGTATAAAATAATGAGAACAAGACATAAGATTTACATACATTCTGGCTTCAAAGAAATTTGACTTGTTAGCGGATACAAAAGATACAAATACAAATGACACATATCAGTGCAACCGCATTCTCCCCCTTATAAATAGATGATTATGATCCTGTAGACTCTTACTCATATCAACAAAAGGAGCAATATTACATGAAAATTTGGGCTTTACTAGTTCACGCCAATATACTTTCTTATTCTAAGAGATCAGACAATATTTTAGCAACAAAGAAACCCACCAAATCTCCAACCTAAAGATTATAAATATTGAGAAAAGACAAATATATTACCTTTTGCTTGACATCCAATTCTTCTTCTCTCTAGTATTTTTCATAGGCCAAAGCATCATCAACAAACAAGCTAGCATCTTAGTTGAATAGCTCACAACCACTTAGACTTCTTGTAAGAATATAAAGACCCAAACTATAGTACAACCAAAAAGAAAAAAAAGAGTCTTTGACCGTCATAATTACTAAATATTGTGTGTGGAAACCTTTAAAACAAATATATGACCTTAACTTACAACTCCCATCTTCATTCTTTCTTATGCAAATAAAGCATTGTTCTTGCATTGGCTAAAGTATCGATAAAATTCAATGCAAAAGGGAGACGAGTGATGGCGTGAGAAGTCAGGGCAGGGGCGACTGAATAAAATACCAAACAATAAAAAGTACTAAATAACAAATCAAACACAAAATCAAACAATATTTATTAAAGAAGATATAAATTACCAAACAATTATTGGGTAGTGTGAAATTACCAGGAATCAAAAGGGAGACGCGTGAGAAGTGAGGGCAGCGGCGAGTGAAGAAATTACCAAACAGTAACAAGAAATATTTGTTGTTCTAACAAGTTAGCAAACAATGAATGTAGTAGTCTCCATCAAGCATTAGCCGTAAAAAACAAGACTCCAAAATCCCTCAATTCGTTGCCAAAAAAAAAAAAGAATAAAACATATAGACGACTACAACTATAGAGGAGTTTAAACTAGAAATACAGCTAACAAAAGTAGATCATCTTAGATATGAAGCTCTGGTTTGAAATAACAATATATCTGCAATCTTCTGCTGCTAACAACAGAGCCACCTTTGCAAATACCACCAAATCATTCAAGTTTTCAAATAAACAAAAAAATCTTGGGTGCTGTAAATTTTAAAATTGTCATCATGAAAAAGTAACAATGTGTTTCTTATATATACTCTCTGCCTCTGCCCTCTGGTAACTTGAGTCCAAAAGATTCACCAACACAATAACATTACAACTACAGTAATGTGAAATCTGAAGCTCCAATTCTTGACAAATCCATATTCCTAGAATTTCCAGAGAACCAGAGTTGTAGCTACCAAACAAATCAATTAACAAAATCAAACAATATCTAGACAGAAACTATCAAATAATTATCGGGTAGTGTGAAATTACCAGCAATCAAAAGGGATACGGATGACGGTGTGAGAAGGCAGGGCGACGGCGAGTGAAGGCGTAAGATGATAAGCTCATTATTTTACTCGCTTATCTATATTGTTTTCTACTATTTTATGTATTTTTATTGAGTTTATATATATATTCTATGCATGAGTCTATATTAGGTGGTATTATGCGCGTATTGGTGTTTTTGCAGGGTTTTAGGCCTAAGTTCACGAGAAATCCGTTCCGGAAGCAGTGACGTGTAAGAGTAGCAGTGAATAGTTCTTCCACAAGAGGAATTCGAGCTATTGGCATGTGGCAATGGATGATGCTTTGAGTTAGCTCTCCAACGCAACTGGAATCGGGTCAATCGGAGTTTGGGAGAGGAAGTTATGACCAAAACCGTGAGACTGCGCAGAAGGGGCGAGAGACCACGTCGATCGACGCCAATCAGCATCGATCGACGCCGAAGAGGAAGCCACGTCAATCGACGCCAATCAGCAACGATCGACGCGAGCGAGTCTGTTTGAGCGGAAATCTGATGAAAATTGGATTTATTCATATCTTTAGCCCTAGATTTGATAGGATACACATCCACCCCTATAAATACCTAATTACATTCGACTTTTTGAGGCATGCAATCATATTTTTCAGTTTTTAGATTTTGGAGACTTGGGAAACACGAAACTCTTTTATTTTCTTGTAAGTTCTTTATGATTATGCAATACAATATGTTTTCTTTTGGATTTTTATCTGCGATTAGTAGCTAGAAACCCTAGCGAGTTCTAGGGGTTGATATTATTATGGATGCATGTTAGGATTAATTAATTAGGTTCATGATTTCTGTGTTTATTTTATAATTCTAATTTAATTCAAGGACCGAGAGGTGACGATTAATTTAGATGTCTAGCTATTGATAGAAGGACCGAGAGGTGAATATTAATAGTGGGATTAGGAATGCATGATACAATCTACACTATCCAAACAGATGTACTAGACTGTAGGAATAGAACTGGTTTGTTTATCAGATTGACTAATTTGGTGTACTTTGAGACCGAGCGGAGATAGTCACTAATTAGTAATCTAGGTTATATTTGCCAAACAAGGAAATATAGCATTGTTGCAGTATTCCATCTGTTAAATTAATTGATTCCTACACGTTATCCATAATAAGAATTATTCCCTAGAATCTGTGTTCTTTTAAATTTGATTTCAAAACCCTTTAATTTTCAGCATTGTCATCTTTATTTTCCAAACAAAACCCTGATTTTGAATTCCTCAAACAATGAATTTTAGGATCATAGCTAGTACATAGGATAGTTTCCCCACACAATTCCCCTGGATTCAATAACCTTAGGGTTTACAAATTTATTTGCCACTGTTTTTATAATTAATCTATAGATTTTACAGTGATCATATGACGACGGTGAAAGGCAAGTAGACATCGGAGGAAGGCAACGAAGACAAGGATGGTGAGGGGGAGTGAAATTGGATGAAGATAATATTTGAGGGAAATGTGATATACGGTGAGCGGGAATGAAATTTGATGAAGAAAAAATTTGGGGAAATGTGATATTTTGATTTTGAAATTGAAATGCATAATAAAAAATATCAAATATATTAGAGGAAAATAATAGATAAAAATAACTTTCCTCACACTCATTATACACTGTTAGGATAAATAGTTATAAAATTTTGATAATATATTATAATTATAAAAATATTTATTATGTATTATAATACTACTTTTTCCTCACAGTTGTAGTGATATGTTAGATATGGGAGTAACTCACATACTAAAACTTAGTTTGTGCTAAATAGGAATGAATCTACACCATTCATCTAAAAAATTCAATGGTTGAGATTAAAACATTTCCCCAGATTTTATGCTTTTTTATTTATAAACCGTGCTTAATTCGATTAAGCACGATTTATAAAGCAATTAAGCACGAACGGAAATTATGCTTAATTTTTTAATCTTTATGCTTTAATCTCAATCATTGATGCTATCAATCCAATGGCTGAGATTCATTCCTATTTAGCACAAACTTTAATTTTAGCATTTGAGTGAATCTCTGTTAGATATTATAACACTTTTTACCCTGTGTCACAATAAGAGAAATTTGTAGTAGTGTTCTTAACCGATAATTTTTATACATTGTTTGACACATAAAAAAGTAAAAGCCTCTCAAAATATTTTTCACTCATTAACAAATTCCTAACATGCTTATAAAATAAATAAGCAAAATTAGATGTATTTTATTAATTTGGTGAAACGTTTATATTGTTTGAATATTTCTAAATTATTACCAAATATTCATTAAAAGTCGCGTGATGATATTAAACAATCAAAGAACAAGAGCATAGATCGTAGTAACATGTAAAACCACATGTAAAGTTATTATTGTTGGTAATTTGGGTACTTTGTGATAAAATTCCGATGTGAAATATTTAATTTCATCATAATTAAATATTACCAACATAATCTACGCGAAGAATAGATGATCGTGGTATTTTTGTTTTCTCAAATCCAAATTTCGGTGAGTGAGAAATAAGACCACGAAGTGACACGGTTAGTGGGATTATTACATAAGTGAAGTATGTAATAAATGAAGTGTATCCCATATTAATTAATTAAAGTAATTAATCAAGGTTTAAATTCCTTAATGGTTGAGGTGTGTAATAACCAAGTGTGCAGTGTATGAGGCACCCAGTGCTCGCCTCGCACGCCGCCGCCGCCGCTCGCCTCGCCCCGCCCCACCTCGGCCTACGGCCTCAGTGACGCCGATGGTCGAGCGCCCGCGCCCGTGCCCCAAGCCCTGACCCCAACCTTAGTCTCAGCTCTCGGTTCTCGGTTCTTGGCAATTGGTCTTTGGGCTCTTGGGTCCTTGGCTTGGCTTGGTCCACGGTGCCTTATCTTTTTGGACAAGTGAAGTTCGCCTGCGGGCTTGACACGTGGACGGTCGACGTGGCTAGACCAGTCGATATGGTGTACACGTTGCATGTGACGTGGCTGATGAGTCAGCTACGTGTTGAGTTCAGCACATTTAGCACATGGGAATTACATTCAAATATGTAACGGCTCCAGCCATTGATTGGCTTGACCGTTACAACCGTGGTTAATGCCTGTAACGGCTCAGCCTTGATGGCTCAGACAGGCTCCCCCTGGGTGGACATGTCTATAAATAGACATGCATTGTGTTGTCTCCTGTCCCCGGTTCCCGAACATCAGACAGCTCACTTAGCCAGAGATACTGCAACATTTCCCTCATATTGTTGCATCTTTTTTGTTGTTCTTGTGCAACTCAGTTTCGCCTCTATTTAGTTCGCCGGAGCCTTTCTGATTGACGACGTTGTAACGTCTCGATATTAAGTGTCGAAACATAACCATCACGAGCACTTAATATTTGGTTTGTAACGTCATAACATTAGTGACGAGAGACGTAACCGTCGACACCATAATGCTCGGTTTGTAACCGTTGATCGTAACCCCCTGGGTGGACATGTCTATAAATAGGCATGCATAGGAGTTGTCTCTGGTTGCTAGACATTGAACATACGTGTTCCCCGTCACCAGACAAGAGACAAGCTCACGTAGCCAGATATACTGCATCTTTAGTCCCATATTGCTGCATCTTTTTTGTTGCTCTTCTGCAACTCAGTTTCGCCTCTATTCAGTTCGCTGGAGCCTTTGCGATTTGCGGTGCTGCCTCGTAAAAGATGAAGTCGTTTTACCTTTGGGAACAAACCGCCGTTAGACGAGCACTACATCGGCAAATTTGTCTTGCGGGAAGAGGGCTTCCTCGACTCGGCTGGGATTTATCCCTTTTTATTTTCTTTTATTTATTTAATTTCATTGTATTTCAATTGTTCTCGTACTAGTAGTACTTGCAGATATAGTTGTAAAAACTTGTTGTACTAGACATAATAACTTGCAGTGTTTTCAGTCCTTCTCTACAGATCTTGTAACCAACAATCGCAAGACAAATTTCCTACTTCTCAAGATCCTAGATGGCTGATCACACTCTCAATGGTGGTGGAGGAAGCAACTCCAACAATGGACATAAACTCCCTCCGAATGCCCAAGCCGAGTAGCCCTTCAGGTTTGGAGGAGTGGTCTTCAAGACTTGGCAACAAAAAATGCTATTCTACCTTACAACTCTTGGATTGGCGGCTAACTTGAAGGAAGACAAGCCGGAGCTTGCCGATGATGAGGCCGATCAAAGCAAGATAATAGCTTTTGATAATTGGTGTCAAGGGGACTTTCTTTGTCAAAACTTTGTATTAAACTGTTTAGTTGATCCCCTGTACGCCGTGTATTGTAATGTAAACACCACAAAAGAGTTATGGGATCAATTAGAAAGAAAGTACAAAATGGAGGACGCGGGTACAAAGAAGTACGCCATGGCCAAGTGCATGTCATACCTTATGCTTGACGGTCGTTCGGTGGTGGAACAAGTGCAAGAGTTTCAACTCATTTTGCACAACGTTCACGCCGAAGGGATGTTACTCCCCGATGCCTTCAATGTGGCTGCGGTCATTGAGAAGTTGCCTCCTTCGTGGAAGGACTTCAAGAGCTACCTTAAAGCATAAGCAAAAGGCTATGTCTCTTGAAGATTTGGTTGTCAAACTTCGTATTGAAGAGGACAATCGAAAGGTGGATCCTAAGCCGAGAGCTATGGATGCCAAGACCAATTTGATGGAACGTGTTGGTCCATCAAAGAAAAAGCAAAGGCCTAACCCGTCAAACAAGGGGATTGTAATCCAAGAACCTAAGTTCAAGGGTGTGTGCTTTAATTGTGGCAAGAATGGTCACATGGCAAATCAATGCAATAAGCCTAAGAATAAAAATAAAGGCAAAGCAAAGATGAATTCCAACAATGTTGAACCCAGTGATGATTGGGATGATGACTTGTGTGTCGTGGTTTCCGAGGTTCACCATGTTGACAATCCACGTGAATGGTTTGTTGACATAGGCGCGACATGTCATGTGGCTTCAGATAGGAGTGTGTTTATCTCCTACAAGTCAGTTGAGGGAAGAAAGCTCCATATGGGCAATCAAGCTTCCTCATATGTGGTTGGAGTGGGCAATATTGTGCTCAAACTCACCAGTGGCAAGGATTTGACCTTCAAGGATGTGCTGCATGTCCCAGACATCCGAAAGAACCTCGTTCCGGGCTCTTTACTTGTAAATCATGGATTTAAACTTGTATTTGAGTCTAAAAAGTTTATCTTGTCAAAGTTTGGAATGTTCCTTGGTAGAGGTTATCTAGCCAATGGTCTTTTCAAGTTGAATGTAATGGCACGGCGCCTAGCCAGAAAGAATATCAATAAAGTTGAATCTACTTCTTCTTATTTGATTGAATGCTCTTCTGTGTGGCATGTAAGATTGGGACATGTAAATCTTAATGCAATAAAAAGATTAGTAAATATGAATTTACTAAAAGTGGTTGAATTCAAACAAACTAAATGTGAAGTTTGTGTTGAGGTGAAAATGACAAGAACGTCGTTTAATTCAGTCGAGAGGAGCCCAAAACCTCTAGAGTTGATACACACGAATTTGTGTGATTTCAACACGGTGCAAACTAGAGGTGGGAAAAAGTATTTTATTATTTTTATTGATGATTGCACCAGATATTGTTATCTCTACTTGTTGAAAAGTAAAGATAAAGCAATTGATGCCTTTAAAAATTATTAAGAAGAGTCCGAAAATCAATTGAATTGTCGGATTAAGATGATTCGAAGTGATAGAGGTGGAGAGTATGTTGCACCGTCGCTTCGGGCATTATTCATCAACAACGGCACCTTACTCACCTCAGTCCAATGGTGTTGCCGAAAGGAAAAATCGGGCCCTAAAGGAAATGATGAATGCCCTATTGATAAGTTCAGGGCTACCCCAAAATATGTGGGGAGAGGCTGTCTTGACAGCTAACTATATCTTGAATAAGATACCTCTTAAAAGGAAAGAGGAGACACCTTATGAGTTGTGGAAAGGTCAAAAACCTTCCTACAAGAATCTAAAGGTGTGGGGTTGTTTAGCAAAGGTCGAAGTACTTTTACCCAAGAAAGTTGCAATTGGACCTAAAACAATCGATTGCATCTTTATAGGGTATGCTTTGAATAGTGATGCCTATCAATTTTTGGTGCACAAGTCGGATAATCCGAATGTGACCGAAGGCACCACTATAGAGTCAAGGAATGCTATATTCTTTGAGCATATCTATCCTTGTAAAGATAAGGAAGATGTACCGTCTATGTATAGAAAGAGGACATATGAAGAGGCTACTAGTTCTGCTCCTATAAAGGAATAACTGAGACGTAGTCAAAAGGCTAGAGTCAAAAGGCTAGAGTGGCTAAAAGTTTTGGTCCGGACTTCATCACCTATATGTTAGATGATGAGCCTCGAACTATTAAAGATATCTTAGCTACACCCGATGCCTCACTATGGCAAGAAGCCATTAATAGTGAGATTGAATCGATTATGCAAAATCATACTTGGATTTTGGCCGATCTCCCAAAAGGTTGTAAGCCCTTAGGATGCAAGTGGATCCTTAAAAGAAAGTATAAAGCCGATGGTTCGGTGATAAGTATAAAGCTCGCCTTCTGGCAAAAGGCTTTAAACAAAGAAAGAGAGATGATTTCTTCGATACCTATTCACCTGTGACTAGGATCACATCTATTAGGGTGCTTATAGCGATTACTGCTTTGCAAAATCTCGAATACACCAGATGGATGTGAAGACAGCCTTCTTAAATGGAGAGTTAGAAGAAGAAAACTATATGGATCAACCCAAAGAATTGTAGTACCCGGATAAGAGAGAGAAGTTATGCAAATTGGTTAGATCCTTCTACGGTCTTAAACAAGTGCCCAAGCAGTGGCATGTTCGATTTGACAATGCGATGTTGTCAAATGGATTCAAGTATAACGAATGTGACAAATGTGTGTACTACAAAGGCATGTTTGAAAATTTTGTAATTGTCTGCCTTTATGTAGATGACATGTTGATCATGAGTAGGAGTCAACAAGTAATTGTTGATACCAAACGAATGTTGGAGAAGAACTTCGACATGAAAGATATGGGTGTGGCTGATGTGATTCTTGGAATCAAAATCATAAGGCAACCTAATGGAATTGTCCTATCACAATCTCACTACGTTGAGAAAGTATTAAGGAAATTCGATGCCTAAGATAGTTCACCAGCCAAAACACCGTTAGAGCTCAATGTTCACTTTGTTAAGAACAAAGGTGACCCTGTTGGTCAAGAGGAATATGCAAAGATCATTGGTAGTCTAATGTATTTGACTAACTGTACAAGACCGGATCTTGCATATGCGGTGAAGAAATTGAGCAGATACACGAGCAATCTCAGTAGTGATCACCGGAAGGCTCTTGTGAGAGTTTTGAGATACTTGCAGTATACTCTTAACTTGGGTTTGCGTTATACAATTTTTTCACCTATACTTGAAGGGTACAGTGATGCAAATTGGATCTCTGATTCAAATGACTCCCACTCCACAAGTGGATACGTTTTTACGATCGGTGGGGGGGCAGTGTCGTGGAAATCCACGAAGCAAACTTGTATAGCTTGTTCCACAATGGAATCCAAGTTTATTGCTTTAGATAAAGCAGGTGAAGAAGCAGAATGGCTTCGACACTTTCTAGAGGATGTCTCGTGTTGGAACAAGTCTGTGCCATCAATGATGATTCACTGTGATAGCCAAGCGGCTATTGGTCGAGCACAAAATAACATGTACAACGGTAAGTCGAGACATATACATTGTCGACATAATACCGTTAGGCAATTGATCACGAATGGTGTGATATCCATTCATTATGTGAATTCAATTGATAATCTTGCGGATCCGCTAACCAAAGGGTTAAACCGAGATTAATGAATAAATTGCTTGAGGGAATGGGATTGAAATCCACATTATGAATGAGTGTAGTGGATACCCAACCTAGATGATTGGAGATCCCAAGAACTAGGTTCAATGGGACAACTAAACTACACAAGTTCGAGTAATAACACCGACTAGATAATGTCTTTTCTAGTGGCGATGCCTTGGAAAATGACTTATCTACCCTTGCCTAAAGATAGCAAGTAAGGTGTTACGAGCCAGCATGTGGTATAGGTTAAGTCCTAAGTGACTTTTAATGACTCCTGAAAATCTCGTGATGGTTGAGCTAGGCAAGAATGCTCGGAATAGGAGGTCACCTATATTAGTGAAAGTGGGGGCCGCTTCAAATGAACACTTATGAAACCAAAGGGGGTGTCCATGGCCCGTTATGGAACCAAACGTGAGAATGAATAGAGGCTAAAATGTTAATATTTTAATGTTGTTGTCTCGGTACACACGATGAAGGATTAGTTCAAGGTATCCCTACCACTAAGCCGCCAGTGTGTCCGACGACATTGAAGATGAACGGTTCAAAGCCATAAGCTACCTGTTCAAGTGCATTAACATCTCTCGAAACTGAGTTGGTTATGCATCATGCATTTCGACATTTCCACTCATGGGAGAATTGTTGGTAATTCGGGTACTTTGTGGTAAAATCTCGATGTGAAATATTTAATTTCGTCGTAATTAAATATTACCAACATAATCTACGTGAAGAGTAGATGATCGTGGTATATTTGTTTTCTCAAATACGAATTCCGGTGAGTGAGAAATGAGACCACGAAGTGACATGGTTGGTGGGATTATTACATAAGTGAAGTATGTAATAAATGAAGTGTATCCCACATTGATTAATTAAAGTAATTAATCAAGGTTTAAATTCCTTAATGGTTGAGGTGTGTAATAACCAAGTGTGCAGTGTATGTGGCACCCGGTGGCTCGCCTCGCCCCGCCCTGCCTCGGCTTACGGCCTCAGCGAGGCGGATGGCCGAGCGCCCGTGCCCGTGACCCGTGCCCTGAGCCCAGAGCACCGACCTCGGTCTCAGTCTCAGTTCTTGGCAATTGGTCTTTGGGTGGTCTTTGGGCTTTTAGGTCCTTGGCTTGGCTTGGTCCACGGTGTCTTATCTTTTTGGGCAAATGAAGTCAGCCTGCGGGCTCGACAGGTGGACGGTCGACGTGGCTAGACCAGTCAACGTGGTGTACATGTTGCATATGACGTGGCTGATGAGTCAGCCACGTGTTTCAATTGAGTTCAGCACATTTAGCACATGGGAATTACATTCAAATGTGTAACGGCTCCAGCCATTGATTGGCTCGACCGTTACAACCATGGTTAATGCCTGTAACGGCTCAGTCTTGATGGCTCTAACAGGCTCCCCCTGGGTGGACATGCCTATAAATAGACATGCATTGTGTTGTCTCCTGTCCCCGGTTCCCGAACATCAGACAGCTCACTTAGCCAGAGATACTGCAATATTTCCCTCATATTGCTGTATCTTTTTTGTTGTTCTTGTGCAACTCAATTTTGCCTCTATTTAGTTCGTCGGAGCCTTTTCGATTGCGGTGCTGCCTAGAAAAGAATAAAGTCGTTTTACCTTTGGGGACAAACCGCCGTTAGACGAGCACTACATCGGCGAATTTGTCTTGCGGGAAGAGAGCTTCCTCGACTCGGCTGGAATTTATTCCACTTTGTTTTCTTTTATTTATTTAATTTCATTTAATTTCAATTGTTCTCGTACTAGCAGTACCTGCAGATATAATTGTAAAAACTTGTGGTACTAGACATTATTACTTGCAGTGTTTTCAGTTCTCCTTCACAGATCTTGTACCCAACAATTATAATATAAAAGCATATTTTATATTGTTTTTCTTAATTCCTATGGTAGATTTTTTAAATTAACAAAAATTATAAATATTGTAAATATAAATTTAGAATCTTGGATAATATTTTATATTAATATTTGCATTCTAAGATCTCATCATATATATTGTATAAGAGTTTTTAGAGAATACAATACTTTTGTGGCCAATGAATGAGATAATGATTATAATGCCTTTTGGTTTTGGTACTACATTGAAGTAGACTATAAATTAAAAATGTAATCAATAAGAAAGGAGATAAAAGATTAAAACACTCTAATGTGTATGTAAGATAGACGAAAGGAATAAATACAAAGTTTAAATGAGTGTATCCATAAATAAGATAACATTTAAATATTTCAAATAAATAAAATTATTATTGTTTAAATGAGTGAGTTCGGGTTTTTAATATTTTATTACTCCCTCCGTCCTAGATTAATGATTCCGTTTGATTTTGGCACAATAACCAAGACATATGAGTGTAGAATGAGTTGAGTGGAATTAATATTTTATTGTTGAGTGTGAAAAAATTATTTTTTTAGAAACATGACTATTAAAGTGGGACGGATAAAAATAGGAAACAAGACTATTAAAATGGGACGGATGGAGTATTTCATATCCATCTAATAAATAAAATTAAATTTGTTTAATAATAAATTATTAATAAAAATGTAATACTTGCAACGCACAACAAACAACTAATATTATATTATGTAGAACTAATTAAATTTTCGAAACTGTTAGGAAGAACAAGATTCCATGAACTGTTACAGAGCAAAGCATTAAACTAGTCAGACACATATATAGCATTGCATCACTATCAAAGAATTCATGAACAATTTTCAATTAAGCCCTATGATATTCGAGGTGTGCATCCGACCCCGTCAATCAATAGATGTGATTCATTCCCATAAAAATTCTAAAACACATACGACTCCTTACATCAGCTTTTATCTTGCGTCTCTAAAAGCAGAAAAAACAAGATTTCCAATGCCTCTCAAGCTAGTGAATAGTAGACTAGGTATAATTTCCGTTCCTAAAATGATGATTGAATTTAGAAAATAATAAGCAGAGATTCAACAATAAGGAAGCTTTTTCCATCGCCACCTCAACTCGTTTTGCTTGTGATTAATTGATTATTATTTTTTAGAATAGGTAGAGATACTCCTTTTCCATTTAAATTATGTATCTCAAATTTTTTTTTTAAAGTACACTTTAACGACATTGTTAGTATTCGACAACTAACTTAGCATGAAACTAAAAACGTCATTAGTGAAGAATATTTTATTTTAAAAAACTAAAATGTAAAATACATCTTACTGACTAAAAAAGGCAAGAATATGCATGAGATGAACTCAGATTTTTCTTTAAACATGTATAAATCTCATATGTTTAAATGGGTTTTTCAGCAAATGGCGTATTTTCGAAGATTCTGTATTTTTCTTTAGTTAATGATGTATTTAGTTTTTATTCCATAGATTATGCATTCTTATAAAGTAAATGGCATATTTAATTTGTCTTTCAGTAAATGATATGTTTTTATGAATGAGTTGTTTTTTTCTTAAAATAATACTCCCTCCGTCTCTTGCATTAGTCTCATTTTTCATTTTCGTTTGTCCCGCGGAATTAATTTCATTTCCTAAAATGGAAAAACAAATGGGACTAATGCCAAGGGATGGAGGGAGTATATTTTTATCCTATAAATGAGGCATAAAAATCTTTCTATTATATAGATTTTATGAGACTCATCTTTTTGTGAGACACTAATAATACTATCTCAAAACAAAATAGAAGGCATTTCCTTAATTAACTATATTTTGCGATATTTGATTAACAAACTATATTTGCTATATATAATAAAAAATGTTAAATATTTCCGTATTATTCAACGATCTTTAATTATAAAGAATGTTGGGCTGGGGAGAGAGAGAGGCCCAATGGCGGGCGGGCGGGCAGGTGTGGGGCCATTGCGCCACGTGAAGTCGGCGATTTAAACAAAGAATGGAGTATTTAACAAAATCTCGTCTAATCTTCTCCCAACCAATCAGGCGTGATCTCCCACGTGGGTCTACTGACCCTCACCACCCCATGACATCACCTGATCATTACCCCCTTCTCCTTTTATTTTTAATCGTTTTTTTTTTTGTTTTATCGCTTAATATAATATATATTTATATATGCTCCACCGTATCACACTTTCATCTACTTCTTTCACCACACTTTCTTGCCCTAACTCTCTCTCTCCACACATCATATATTCTTGTTATCTTTTTTTTTCCTTTTCACAGTATATGCTCCAGTTCTATTATTAATCTTGATTGGTATCTAAGCTAATATAATTTTCTTTCTTAGAAAAAAATTATGGGATCAGATTCGTCCTCTGCCAAGTACATCCACATGGTGTGTATTTCCTGTGCTGTATCTCTCTCCCTCACTCTCTCTCATAAAATATGGTTTGGTGTGATCATGGCAAACAGGTACAACATCTAATAGAAGAGTGCATAGTATTCAACATGAGCAAAGAGGAATGCATGGAAGCTCTAGAAACACATGCAAATATCAAGCCTGTTATTACTTCCACAGGTATTTTCCAAATTTATTTTCAATTATAATATTCTTTTTTAATCCACACAGATTAAAGCCCATGAAAGCTTGACAAATTGGAAGGAAGGAGTTCGTTGCATGCGCGATACATAGAGAGACTATTACACATAATAAACTATTATTTTCTTTATTCAAATGATCAAACATGGGAATAAGTTGAGATATATATGGAGTTGATTCGGTCTTAAAGAAAATATAAATGAGTTTGAGGGCTTAAATTAATGAAATAAAAGTACTTTTATTATTATTTTATGCCTTTTGTTTTGTAGATTATATTATACAAGTATAAAATATAGAAGTATAATAATTTTTAAGCATATCATGATAAAAGAACAATCTTATACAAAACAAATTAAATTTTAACATTTTAAAAAATGTATTTTTCAATATCACTCATTTTTTTATAATATGGAACTGATTAGATTTAAGAATTAATGTTAACGTATAAGAAAATTTGAGTGTTTGTATTAATAAATAAAATTGTTTCATCAGTCTTTTATGCCTTTTGTTTTGTAAGTTATATTTCTGTACAAGTATAAAGTAATTAATTTGTTAAAAAATGACAAATATTATAAACTTTAAGTATAGTAGACATAATAACAATAATAAAGAACAAGTAATCTTAAAAAAATTTAAAAATAAATTGCAATATATGTATCATATAATAATACCTCTCCTAATTTGTAAAATAATAATTAAAAAATACCTTTATCCAGGATTGAAAAATTGATAAGCTAGAACAAAAAAAAATGCTGCTTTTCGAAGTATTTTTAAACGAAATTGATGCATTTCTAAATATATTAATTACGACAACATTTTTATATGGAATTGATGGCACTCCGAGCAGTTACATTTTTTTTAATATTTTTTGTTCTAGTTTTAATTTTCTTTAGTCATGATGTATTTTTAATTATTATTTTATTATTAGGGGAGCTGTTATTTTCATGCGTTTGCATATTAAAAAAATGCATATATTTTTTTATATCAAACGTAAATATAGTGAATTACAATAACAACTTGATATTAAAAATTAAGGCATATGTCTATGCATGACTAAAGATGCATTGTTATTATTATATATTTTTTAATCCTAGACACATGAATTTTTTTAGTTATTATTTATTGTTTGGGGGTGTGTTATCAGTTATCATGTAACCACTCGATTTTTATAACAATTGTTGATCAATTATCAGAATGACATTATTAATATATTAAAGTGAGTATATATTTATGTATGTTGATTGAGTCGAGTGTGTGATAAATTGATGATTTAATATGGTTGGTAGTGTGGAAGGAACTAGAGAAAGAGAACAAGGAATTCTTCGAGGCGTACGCGAAGAAGAGAGTGGAAGAAGGGGGCGAGAGCAGTGAAACAACAAGGAGGCAACGCAAAAGAATACAGGACATAGTCTCGGATTCTACGAGGAAAAATAGCAATGATGATGATAATGAATGATCGGCGCCACAATTTCTGCTTGTTTGATTCCGACAACGATGTCTCAAGCTCTCTTTTGTTTTTTCTTTCTCATTCTCATTATTATAAATTATATTGATAGTATTTCAGAACCACGATATGTATATATATATATATATATAACTCTATTGTATCGTCCATTGTGTTGGGAAACTCGTTTTTATAGCCTACGCCTTCTCAATCTCGACACGGATGTCAATTTAATTTATAGCTGATTGATTGGTCCGAGCAACCCAAACTAAACCAAATATTTGTTAGGGTAGTAGAAATATTAACAAAAATATTATTTAATTTTCAAAAATAATATATTTAATTTTTATTAATTGAATTTATTTTAGAAATAGGAGAGATTTTAAAAGAACTAGTATTACACCCACACATCATGTAGAGATTTTAATATTTATATTGTTATATTACATTTGATGTTCTTTTTGTAGGCAAATAATATTAATATTTAAAATGTGTAAACCATACAATTGTACAGTAATACAAATAACTTATTTATATAGTATTATATTTACTTTAATTAACTTTTTTTTTTAAAATCTTAATATTGTTATTTTTTATTTATTTATTCATTTTTTAAATTAGGCTACATTATTTATGGGGAGATAGTGTCTCGATGCGACTCAAATACATAACTAATTGATAATAGACAAAACGCTTAACTACTTGCATTCTTAGATTGAGATGTGTATATATTTTCTTGATACGGATGAATTTCACTTTATAGTTTATAAATTTTAATTCTATACAATTTTCATTATTTTTTATTGTGCGAAAAACCTTCAATATTTTAATATTGAAAATTTTAATATTTTCAACATTTTACTTCTCATCCTTTCACCTTATTCAAAAGAGATTTTTATAACTTATATATCATTAGATAGATATTTTTTTTGTGAAAATAATGCATTAATTTAAAACTCACTTCACTCATATCTTCATTCAATCTCAAACTCATGTTATGTTGAACACAGATAAGATGCTTAAACCACTTATGCTCCGAGTTGGGGGGACATTAGATAGATATTTAACTACGTGTATTGGTGCATGCGTACATATTAATATTGGATTTTAAGCTGCTTGAAGTGCAATTTAATTTCTATTCTCCCATATGTTAAAAATTTATACCTTTAATCCTCTTGTCATAGTTTTAATATCTTCAATCATATTAGGATATCGATGATGATTATTGCGCTTCCATTAATATCATCTATGTCTTCAATGTATAGCATAACACATAACTCGTTCTAATTCGTTACAACATTGAACAATTTTTGTATTTGTGAATTCAAGTTTTCAAAGAAAAATAATTTCATCATTTGTGTTTCTCAATGTGAAATTCATGTTTCCGTTTTTTATTATTATACATCAATGCTAAGTTTCAACTTATTTTACTTTGTACTTGATCACTGATATTTTAACCAGATTAATTATAGAACAATGAAATAAATTTATAACTCGGATTGTCTAACCCACAGGGAATGTATATTGAAATTATTCCATGTACTAATTATAGTTTTTAACTTCATTGTTTGAGTACTTGAAATCAGGGTTTTTTAGTTTTGAAAATTAAAGATGACAAAAACAAGAATCTAAAGGGTTTTAAAACAAGGGAAAACTATGAAAAATACCCTATAGTATTGGTCAACTATGAAAAATACCCTAATGTTTGCTTTTCCTTAAATTATACCCTAAAGTTTCATTTTGCCCACTAAAAATACCCTTTACTATGAAATATATCCTAAGGTTTCTCATATAATTGAATTATACCCAAATGTTTGCTTCTGTCAATTAAAAATACCCTACGTCGCTAACGGTGTTAAAATTTTAATACAATATATGCCACATATATACCAAAGAAATGAAAATTTCACACTATTTAATTTATAATTCATAAAAATTTTAACATCAAATCAAATATTAGTAGGGATATCAATTTAGCCCGAAACCGGCGTGTTGGCCCGATTAACCTGAACTAAAATACGGGTTAGGGTCAAAATATTTTAGCCCGAAAAAAAATTAGCCCAAATAACCCAAAGCCCGAAACTCGATGGGTTGACCTAATTGTATTTAGTTCAAATAGTATTCAATACATAGTTAAGTTTATTTACTTACGAATTTAAAATATATTTAAATATTGCTAAAATTAAATATAATATATTTTTAATAGTAAAATTAATCATTATATAAGAGTTTGTGATGTGTTTTGTATTTTTTATAAGAGAAAAGTAATATTTTGTTTATTTTTTATTATTTAAAATATTAAAAAAGTGAAAAGGTATTAAAAATAAAAAATAATTAATAAATTCATTGGCCTGACGGGCTAGCCCGAAAACCGACGGGTTAGGGTTAGGGTCAACATTTTTTACCCCAAAAAAATTTCAGTCCGATTTGACCCGCACCGATTAACCCGCAGTCCGATAGGACTGTCCCGAAACCCGACGATTTAGATCGATTGACATCCCTAAATATTAGGGTATTTTTCAGTGATAAAGAAAATATTGGGGTATTTTTTATAGTTCAGGGTATTTTTAATTGACAAAATGAAACATTAGGGTATAATTTAAGGAAGGAGAAACAATAGGGTATTTTTCATAGTTGACCAATAGTTTAGGGTATTTTTCATAGTTTTCCCTTAAAATAATGAATAAAGATACAGATTCTAAGGCAGACAATCAATCTATCAACATGCATAATTAATCAACTTAGCAATGGTGGGGAAATCAAATTTAAGTTGATTTAACTCCTTGTTTGGCAATTAAATCCTAGAATACTAATATGTGACTATTTTCTCTCGGTCTCAAGAACACAATATTAGTCAATCCCAATAATTATCAAATTCAATCCCTACAATTAATTCTTCTATTTGAGACAGAAAACAATTGCATTAAATTTCCTTTTCCTATTATCATTTTCACTTCTCATTCCTTCAATTGATAACTATAAACTTAGATTCAATTTCATCTCTCGATTCTTCATTAAATAAAGATCAAATTAAATTAACTGAGGAAATTAAACCATGCAATTGAGTTGAAATAATTAAACATGCATCAAGATCGATTTCTCAAAGTCCTAGAATCTGCTAAGGTTTCTAGCCACAAATCATGGTTAGAAATAAAGCAAACATATTATTAAAACTCATAAAAATAACTTACAAGAATTAAAGAGGAATTCGAAGTCTTGAAAACTCCAATATTAAATTAAACTCCAAGGGTCTTTAATTTCGAGTTGTATGGTATATATATAGAGGAGTAATTGTATCTCAAAAGGTATTGGGCTTTGAATAAAAGATATATCAAATTGGCTCAAGAATTTTCTTTCGGGCTCCCGTGTCGATCGACATGGACCTTCATGTTGAATTCCATTTCGGTCGTTGCTCTCGGTCGACATTGACCCTCCTTGTCAGTAGACATGCACCATGTTGGTCGATATGGGGGGTTTTGCTCGGGTTTTTGGCTTGTCTTCCATATTGGTCGACATCCCATGCGTCGACCGAAACAACAACTTCTCTATTCGGCTCTTTTTCATCACTTAGCCACTTTTTAGCCCTAAACCCTCAAAATCTCACCATAGCAAGCATAACATCCTCAATATAACACTCATGCACCAAAATATACTAATAAAAAAACATAAATCAACTAAAACAAATGAGAGAAATATGGATAAGTGGGTATATTTACGAGCTTATCAATCCCCTCAAACTTAAATTTTAGATTGTCTTCAATCAATAGAAAAGAAAGAATTAAAATTTCATGCAATTAAAAGTGCAACACCTCACAAGATTCATCACATTCAAGGATAAAAAATCACATCACATAAACAATTGGAAAGAGATAGAATTTTCATCAACTGTGCGAAAAACCTTCAATATTTTAATATTGAAAATTTTAATATTTTCAACCTTTTACTTCTCATCCTTTCACCTTATTCAAAAGAGATTTTTATAACTTATATATCATTAGATAAATATTTTTTTTTGAAAATAATGCATTAATTTAAAACTCACTTCACTCAAATATCTTCATTCAATCTCAAACTCATGTCATGTTGAACACAGATAAGATGCTTAAACCACTTATGCTCCGAGCTGGGGGGGGACATTAGATAGATATTTAACTATGTGTATTGGTGCATGCGTACATATTAATATTGGATTTTAAACTGCTTGAAGTACAATTTAATTTCTATTCTCCCATATGTTAAAAATTTATACCTTTAATCCTCTCGTCATAGTTTTAATATCTTCAATCATATTAGGATATCGATGATGATTATTGCACTTCCATTAATATCATCTATGTCTTCAATGTATAGCATAACACATAACTCGTTCTAATTCGTTACAACATTGTACAATTTTTGTATTTGTGAATTCAAGTTTTCAAAGAAAAATAATTTCATCATTTGTGTTTCTCAATGTGAAATTCATGTTTCCGTTTTTTATTATTATAACATTGTAATATCCCGTGTATCAATTTAACCTTGTATCTAATATTCGAGTTTAATAAGTGAATTATTCTCAATTTTGAAATATTTATTTTATGAGTTCAATTAAAGATTTAATTATTTCTATTAGTGGTGGATGGAATTTCACATATTGAAGATTAATCATGGAAGTATATCATAGTAAAGAAGTGAGATAATTCATAAGATATGAATTATGAAGGAATAAGGAGGAAATAATAATTGGAATTTAAATTCCAATGCTTGAAATTCAATTAAGTGGGATGATTTATTATGAATTAAGGAAATTGATGGAATTAAGGTGTAATTACATAAATATGTATGTGTATTTATACATATAGGTATATAATGTTGGAAATTATATATTATACAAATATATTTATATATAAGATTTATATCATTTCTACCAAATATTATAATTTAGAGAGAGAAAGAGTAAAACCCTTCCCCACCCCAAAATCATGTCAGCGTCCTTCCGGACAGAATTCCGGCCAACTCCGGCCGCCATCGGACCAACCGCCAACACCATTGTGTAGTACATTCTCCAAGCTTCATTTTGAGTACTCGTGGGCTCCGAGAGGACGAGAAACGAGAGAGTTATCGAAGAAAGAAGTTGAGGTAAAATCCAAGTTTTATTTTTGAGGATTTTCGTTTGAATCTTGTTATTCCGGCCATTAATCCGTGTTTTGACGATTTATTCGTGTTCCCCATCATGTAGAGAGCCTTCGGACACCAGGAAACACGAAATTCCTCGCCAGAAATTGTGTCCGCCGCCGTGAGGGAGAGGAGCTCCGGTGAGCTTCGATTCACCTTCCTTTTTCGAGTTTAATCCAAGTTTTGTTGCAATATTCGTGTTCCTTGTGGTCTGGGGAGTCTAGATATGTAATTGCATGTGAAATCGGGGTTGTGGGGAGTGTTTTACGGTGAGTTGCAGGTTCAGTCTTCGATCGACATAGGGGCTGGTCAACAAGGGTCCGCGACACACTTGTGTCGATCGACTGAGATTCTGGTCGATCGACATAGTTGGTCAAGAAAGTGTGTCGATCGACAGAAGTTTGTGTCGATCGACACAGAATTCGATCCGAGTGATGTGTCGACTGGGAAGAGCCTGTGTCGACCGAGGGGCATGTCGACCGACACAGATCCCTGTCGGTCGATACAGAGGCTCGAGAGAGAGATTCAGTTTATGATTCTTATCCAACCTTAATCCTATTTAAGTCTCGATTGTTATTGATTAAGATATTATTGTCCTAGATCTTTCGTATTGACTTGAGTACCCCCAAATTGATTGTAGGAAATTGAAAGCAAGGACAGTCAAGCTCATACTAGCAGAAAGCATCTACACTGAAGCCAAATACAAGGTGGGAAACTATTTCCGTATAAAACAAAAATGCGTGTTTTCTATTCCAAAATGTGTTAAAATTATTCATTTTTAAATTGAGACTGCTATGCATGTTTTGTGCTATTGTATCTGTCCTCTGTCGATTCCCATCGACAGAGAGTATAACTAATGAGTTTAGAATCAGGTTCCCATAACTGCGCTAGAACTCATTTAGTGAACAGGGTTGGAAGCCCGTTTGATAAAGATTTGGGTGAACTGTCCCCATGTATTGTTGGAATGAGGCGGAGTGTCCTCTGGTGTTTGGATCCGGTGATTATCATTTAAATGATCGGGTCTCAAAATGGATTCCTGAGACTAGTGCACTTAGATGACAATAGATTGAGTATGGTTACATTCCTAACTGATCATCATAACATGGAAGTCGGCCAACTTCCAGTTAGAAAACTGAAATAGATATGATAACATGTAAATAGCACGTGCAAAATAAAACGTTTTAGATAGCATGGTTCTTTTCAACAAAACCCCATGTCTATCTGTGTGAGTTGCATATCATTTCTCCTATATAATGTATGTTTTTGGGCATGTTTCTCATTGGGTACATTAGTACTCAGCCCCTCGTATTATTTTTAAAATACGCAGGTTAAACAACGAGGATGGACTAGCAGGGGTGTAAACGAGCAGTGCGAAGTGTTTAAATCTCAAGGTCCTGAGATATGCATCTCCATATGCATATCTCCACCACGTATCACACACGCTGCCACACTCTCTAATTTACCCTTCCCACTTTTGAATGGTTAAACAACTTGAATTATGTTTTGTAAACTTGACTCGAAGTATGAATTTCAAATGTTTATTTATCTTTTCAATTCAATTTAAGTCTTCCGCTATATTATTTGAGAATGTGTTTTATAAAACCTTAAACATCAATGTAACGTGGCCCCAAATTGGGAAGGTCAGTTGGGGGCGTTACAGAGGTGGTATCAGAGCTTTAGTTTTCGAGATCTAAACAATCTTCAAAGTATTTTGAAAACTTCGAGTCTTAGAATGTTTTCAACTAAAAAGTCGTGTGAAGTGTTCGCTCATGTTTACACCCTACTGGAGCTATCTGAGGTACGTTTTCAAAGTTTTAAAAGTTTCCCTGCTTGCAATTTCAATAAGATTTGAATATTTTGAAAACATTACGAGTATTTGAAAGTGATTTGAAAGATTGAAAGGAAACAAGTATTTAGGTGGAATAAGGAGGTTGAATTGCGTTTGACTTGGACTAAGTTTGTGTTAAGCAAGAATGCTAACACCTGTTGTTGATGAAGTTATTGAAAGTGTTGATTTTGTGAAAACTTTAATTGTGAAAGTTTGAAAATTTGAGGAATGAGAAAGTTTGACGTTTAAAAGATGAAAGTTATTTGTTTATTGGCACCGGTGAGGTGATCTTTCTTGAAAATGTGAAATGAGTATGAAATCATTGATTGATTATTGAATTAATTGCAATCAATTTTAAAACCTTGATGTTATGGCCATAGATGTGCTAGTTGAGCTGTAGTGTGGTACATGTTGGTTTGAACTGAGGGATAATTGGATGAATCAAGATTTATGAATTAATTGTGGGCCTTGAAAAGGCATTGACTTGATTGGGGTCGGTTGTTGTGAGATGATGTTGTAAGAGTAGAACGAATAGACAGTTGAAATGAATTGAACTTAGAACTTGACTTGGGCGTGGAAATTGAAAATTTCCTTAGTTGTTGATTTGACTGAGTAGTGAGAGAGTGAGTTGACTTGTAGAAACTACAAGCTAACATGAAGTCGTACAAAATGTACATAGTGAGCCTGACAGATGTAGTTAGACTTGGTGTAAGATAGTGTATGCGAGGATCCGAAGGAACCTCGGCAGGGTGTGTGGTGTAGTTATTCTATATGACCCCCTACTGACCGTTTATTATTTATTTTGGAGGCAGATGGCTTCTTAGGATCGGATTGTGAGACGTTTCAGGGAGCGCCTTCGTTTCACCGAGGAGAACCTCGTGTCATCCTTGGTGCACTACCTGGCGTTATGGAAGAGAGTACGTTACTTAGGAGTGACGGATAGGGAGGCAATGGAGCTGACGATGAACTTTATGCCGGAGAGATGGACCAATTGGGTGTTGTCGCTGACCCGATGGCATTGTGACAGCACGACATATACAGTGGGGAGTTATCGGCATTTTATGGCAGATCTGATACAAAAGGTGATTGCGGAGGGGAGCCTTTTGCCAGCAGCTTCCAGAGGCACACAGGCATCCCGGACTAGGACCTCATCACCCGAGTGGACTCCAGCTTTGCCACCAGCACCAGCTGATGCCCAGGTTGCACCTGTGCATGCACCCACTTCGAGACTGAGAGTGCGACCAGTACCGAGTACACCTGCAGCAGCGTATATGCCATCTCTGCCCGGATATCCGCAGGGAGGTACTTATGATCCCTATGCTTTCTGCGATTCTATTGCTTCAGTGCAGTCTCCTTCGTTACATCCGGGTTCGACGTTACCATTTGGACATAGTGGACTGCCCGCACCTTCCGTACAGCAGCCGCAGCAGGACATGGTAGGGCCCAGCAGGGCTAAGTCGGCCCATGATTCAGGATGGGACAGCACGGAGATGTGGCCTAGACCGACTCCGAGCAGACAACGCGATATGTTTGGCGGCTACAGGACCATCCATGGTTATGGTACGAGCCAGGCGCTGATACGTTTATCTAGCGATACAGAGGGCAGTCGAGGCTGGAGGACAGTCACTCAGGATAGAGGAAAGGAGCCGATGAAGGCTGAGGATGATGAGGAGGAGGATCCGTCTGAGGGATCCGAGTGAGAGGTATTTTGGACATTATTGTACCAGCTATTTGCATTCAGTATTGGACTTTTATTGTTGTTTTATATGTAACTGGTGTTGTTGTTGTAGACCTTAATTGTGATAGTTTATGGGAGGACGATGTTTATTGGAATTGTTTTGGATTTTGAAAGATTGTTTAATTATGATGTTGAAATATGGTTGTTTAAGAGTATTTGGTTGATTATTGGATATTTTGTTGAGATTTGTGTGAGTTATTGATTAGTGTTGTTTTGCAGAGAGAATCAATGGAGTATCTTGACCAAGGTAGAGGCAGAGGCCGTGGCCGAGGCAGAGGCCGAGGTAGAGGTAGAGGTAGAGGCCAGAGGGGCTGAGGACGTGGGAGAGCCATCCCACAACCGATATATGAAGAACCATTATGGGAGGAAGCCCCTATTTATCAAGGGCATGAAGAATATGAGATATTATCTGATGAGGAGAGTGCTGCGGGGCAGCAAGGACCAGTTCCCCCACCCCAAGGAAATGCACCGGAAATTCCATCAGTCATGTGGGTGGAAACTTTCAGAAAGCAGCATCCTCCGACTTTTGATGGGATGGAGGCCCCACAGCTGCAGAAGATTGGATCAGGGAGCTTGAAAAGATTTTCAAGCATATGAGGTGCTCCGAGGAGGAGAAGATAAACTGTATGTCCTACCAGCTGAAGTGAAAGGCAGACAGATGGTGGGAGACATATGTTAAGTCTGTCACACCGGCAGAACGGGACAATGTGAGCTGGGTAAAGTTCAAGGAAGCCTTCTTTGAGAAATATGTTCCAAAACAATATCGGAAAGAGAGGGCGGTAGAATTCTTCCTGTTCAAGCAAGGGAAGCTGATAGTGGAAGAGTACGACACCAAGTTCGGTGAGCTACTCCAGATGGCACCACACCTGGCGAATACACCGCAAAAGATGGTTGAAAAATTTAGAGACGGGTTTTGCGAAGAAATCCGCACACAACTGGCCACCATGAAGGGATTAAGCTATCAAGAGCTGAGATGGCTGAAAAATTTAGAGACGGGTTTTGCGAAGAAATCCGCACACAACTGGCCACCATGAAGGGCTTAAGCTATCAAGAGCTGCCGAGCCATGCCTTGGACATTGAAGCGTCCAAGAACATGAAAAAGATGCCAGAATGGGGAGTTCAGGAGGCGCAGACTTCACCCCCTACCCAGAAGAGGAAGTGGGAGGAACCGCCCAGGAATTTCGTTCAAGGTCAAGGCAGTCAGAAGCACCATGACCAGGGTAGGCAGCAGAACTTCCAGGGAAGGCCGAACCAGCAAAATTTCTAGAGGTTCAATGCTCACCAGGCTCAGAGGCGAGACCAGGCAGGACCGCAAAATTGCCAAAGGTGTGGCAGGAGGCATATCGGCGGATGTCAAGGAAATGCAGTTAGATGCTACAACTGCGGAGGCCAGGGTCACTTTGCCAACAATTGCCCTACACCGCCAGCCCAAGGGAGTAATCGCCAGAATTTTCAAAGACCTGCTAACCAGCAGCTAAGGGCGATCCGAGGACACCGTCAGCCATGGAGAGGCAACGTTGGGAACCGTGGAGGAGGCAGACAGGGTAATCAGGCCCCACCCAGGAACCAGGAAGGTAACCAGCAGGGTGGTGATGGTCAACAGAGGAGAGCCCGAGCCTATGCTTTGGACGGTAACCAAGATGATGGCAACTTGGCAGGTATGGGATGCATTAATGATATACCTGTTATGGTATTATTTGATACTGGGGCATCGCATACCTTCATTTCATCTGCATGTGTTGAGACATTAGGACTTAAGGTAGAGAAGAATAGTCATGACTAGAACGTAGCAATACCTTCAGGAGAAACAACTATTTCTACTTTAGTGTGCCGAGACTTGAAAATCAAGTTGAATGAGAATGAGATTCAAGTAGCAGAGTTGAATGTATTGGATATCCAAGATGTAGATGTGATCCTAGGAATGGATTGGCTGTCGGAGAATAAGGCGATGATCTTGTGCCGCGAGAGGAGGGTGATCATTTCGCAGCAGGGGAATGAGGAGGCGTTTGTGCATGGATATAGGAAAAGACGGAGAGTGCCAGTAATCTCTGCAGTTCAGGCAACGAAGTTATTGCGTAAGATGGGGAATCAAGCTTTCTTAGTCTATTTGCAAGGAGAAGAGAAACCAGAGCTAACAGTGCAAGACGTGCCGATAGTGAGAGAATTCGAGGACGTGTTTCCGAAAGAACTACCAGGATTACCACCAGACAGGCAGGTGGAATTCACTATCGATCTGGAACCGGGTGCGGCACCAATTTCCAAAGCGCCGTACCACATGGCTCCAAAGGAGTTGCAAGAATTGAAGATCCAGCTACAAGAGCTGTTAGACATGGGGTATATCAGGCCAAGCGTGTCACCATGGGGTGCACCGGTTCTGTTCGTAAAAAAGAAGGATGGGTCGATGCGTATGTGCATTGATTACCGAGAGTTGAATAAGCTAACGCTGAAGAAAAGATACCCATTACCAAGGATTGATGATCTATTCGATCAGCTCAAGGGAGCAAAAGTATTTTCTAAGATCGATCTTCGATCAGGGTATCATCAGCTGAAGATTGGGAAGGAGGATATTCCGAAGACAACATTCAGGACTAGATACGGTCATTATGAATTCGTAGTAATGCCGTTTGGACTTACAAATGCTCCTGCAGTGTTCACGGACTTAGTGAACTGAGTATTCCATCCGTACCTTGACAAATTTGTACTGGTGTTTATAGATGACATCTTGATATACTCGAAGAGTGAAGTGGAGCATGAGCAGCATCTGAGAACAGTATTGCAGACCTTGAGGGATGAGAAGCTTTACGCCAAATTCAGCAAATGTGAATTTTGGCTAAGAGAAGTAATGTTCTTGGGTCACATTGCTTCGGTGGACGGAATTAAAGTAGATCCAGCGAGGATTCAAACAGTGATGGACTGGAAATCACCAACTACGCCAAACGAGATTCGCAGTTTTCTGGGTTTAGCCGGTTATTATCGAAGATTCATCGAGGGCTTCTCAAAGATTGCGAAGCCAATGACTCAGTTACTACAGAAGAGTGTGAAGTTTGTGTGGACAGATGAGTGTGAGAAGAGCTTTCAGAAGTTGAAACAGTTGTTAACAACCGCACCAGTTCTAGCAGTGCCAGAATCAGATAAGAACTTCGAGGTTTACACTGACGCATCGAAGAATGGACTAGGTTGCGTATTGATGCAGGACGGTAAGGTGATAGCTTATGCATCAAGGCAATTAAGACCACATGAAGTGAACTATCCAACTCATGATTTGGAGTTAGCGGCTGCAATCCACGCGTTACAGATTTGGAAACACTATCTCTATGGTGTGAAGTGTGCTATATTCACTGATCACAAGAGTTTGAAGTATTTCTTCGAACATAAGAATCTGAATATGAGGCAGAGGAGATGGTTAGAGCTCGTGAATGATTACGATCTGACGATAAATTATCACCCAGGCAAGGCAAATTCAGTGGCCGATGCCTTGAGCAGGAAAGTAGAAGCTCACCTAGGCTGTATGCTTACGAGAGAGGATAGCTTAATCAGGGAATTTGAAAAGCTTAGCTTAGAAGTGATATCGCCCTCAGAGAGGAAGAGGTGTGATTTAGCAACTTTGATCGTGGTGCCAAATTTAAGAGAAAGAATCATCGAGGCACAGAAAGGAGACGCAAATATCAAGAAATTGCGTCAGAAGCTGAAGGTCAAGCCAGTGGGAGAGTACAGAGAAGCACCTGACAGTGCGTTGTTATTCAGAGACAGAATGTTGGTGCCAGCTAAGTGAGGAATTAAGGATTGAGATTTTAAGTGAAGCTCACGATACGCCATATACCGCTCACCCAGGAAGTACTAAAATGTATCAAGATCTGAAAACCAGGTACTGGTGGGATGGTATGAAGAAGGATGTAGCCTTATACGTGGAGAAATGTTTGGTCTGTCAACAAGTTAAGGCGTTACATCAACGGCCGTATGGGAAGTTGCAGCCGTTAGACATTCCGGAGTGGAAATGGGAACATATCACCATGGACTTTGTAACGGGGTTACCGAGGTCACAGAAAGGGAATACAGTGATATGGGTCATAGTGGATCGTCTAACGAAGAGTGCACACTTTCTACCGATTAAAGTAAATTATGGATCAGATAAGCTAGCTCAGTTATATGTCCGAGAGATAGTCAGACTGCACGGGGCGCCGAAATCTATTACGTCTGATAGAGATGTGAAATTTACATCTCGATTTTGGATGAGTTTGCAACAGGAGTTGGGTACTCGCTTGAGTTTTAGTACGGCGTTTCACCCTCAATCGGATGGTCAGTCTGAGAGAACCATTCAAACTCTTGAGGACATGCTGAGAACAGTGGTTTTGGAGCAAGGAAGCAGTTGGGAGCCGATTTTGCCTTTGATCGAGTTTGCTTATAATAACAGTTATCAGGCAACAATCGGAATGGCTCCTTATGAGGCCTTATATGGAAAGAAGTGTTGTTTGCCTCTTTATTGGGATGAAGTAGGAGAACAAAGAGTTATTGGACTAGACGCCATTAATGAGATGATTCAGATAGTCCGGTAGATTCGGGAGAGAATAAGAGAAGCACAGAGTAGGCAAAAGTCTTATGCCAACTCGAGGAGGACAAAATTGAGCTTTGAAATTGGGGATAAGGTTTTCCTCAATGTTTCGCCTTCCAGGGGAATAGTGAGATTTAGTGTGAAAGGTAAGCTGCGACCGCACTATGTGGGACCATATGAGATTTTGGAGCGCATTGGTCCAGTGGCTTACAGATTAGCACTACCCCCGAGAATGGGTAATATCCACAACGTATTTCACGTGTCACAGCTGAGGAAGTACGTGTATGATCCTAGACAAGTGATACGTCAAGAGGATGTAATTTTAAGTCCGGATTTACGATATGAAGAACAGCCAGAGGCTATATTGGATCGTAAGATGCAAGAGCTCAGAAATAAGTCAATTCCGCTCGTTAAGGTGCTTTGGAGACACCATGGGCGTGAAGAAGCGACGTGGGAGCTTGAGGAAAGGATGAGAGAGAAATATCCCGAGCTTTTTGAAGCTTTGTAAATTTTCGGGACGAAAATTTGATAAGGGTGAGGGGATGTAATACCCCGTGTATCAATTCAACCTTGTATCTATTATTCGAGTTTCATAAGTGAATTATTCTCAATTTTGGAATATTTATTTTATGAGTTCAATTAAAGATTTAATTATTTCTATTAGTGGTGGATGGAATTTCACATATTGAAGATTAATCATGGAAGTATATCATAGTAAAGAAGTGAGATAATTCATAAGATATGAATTATGAAGGAATAAGGAGGAAATAATAATTGAAATTTAAATTCCAATGTTTGAAATTCAATTAAGTGGGATGATTTATTATGAATTAAGGAAATTGATGGAATTAATGTGTAATTACATAAATATGTATGTATATTTATACATATAGGTATATAATGTTGGAAATTATATATTATACAAATATATATATAAGATTTATATCATTTCTACCATATATTATAATTTAGAGAGAGAAAGAGTAAAACCCTTCCCCACCCCAAAATCCCGTCAGCGTCCTTCCTGCAAGAATTCCGGCCAACTCCGGCCACCATCGGACCAACCGCGACAAACATTTTGTAGTATATTCTCCAAGCTTCGTTTTGAGTACTCGTGGGCTCCGAGAGGACGAGAAACGAGAGATTTATCCAAGAAAGAAGTTGAGGTAAAATCCAAGTTTGATTTTTGAGGATTTTCGTTTGAATCTTGTTATTCCGGCCATTAAACCGTGTTTTGACAATTTATTCGTGTTCCCCATCATGTAGAGAGCCTTCGGACACCAAGAAACATAAAATTCCTCGCCAGAAATCCGTCCGCCGCCGTGCGGGAGTGGAGCTCCGGTGAGCTTCGATTCACCTTCCTTTTTCGCGTTTAATCCAAGTTTTGTTGCAATATTCGTGTTCCTTGTGGTCTAGGGAGTCTAGAAATGTAATTGCATGTGAAATCGGGGTTGTGGGGAGTGTTTTACGGCGAGTTGCAGGTTCAGTCTCCGGCAAGCTAGCAAAAACGATGACCTGTGTCGATCGATACAGGAGTGTGTCGATCGACACAGAGGCTGAGATTGAGGAGGAGATCGACAACCCGTGTCGATCGACAGAGGTTTGTGTTTTTTCGACACAAGGGCTGGTCAACAAGGGTCCGCGACACACTTGTGTCGATCGACAGAGATTCTGGTCGATCGACATAGTTGGTCAAGAAAGTGTGTCAATCGACACAGAAGTTGATCCGAGTGATGTGTCGACTGGGAAGAGCCTGTGTCAACCGAAGGGCATGTCGACCGACACAGATCCCTGTCGGTCGATACAGAGGCTCGAGAGAGAGATTCAGTTTATGATTCTTATCCAACCTTAATCCTATTTAAGTCTCGATTGTTATTGATTGAGATATTATTGTCCTAGATCTTTCGTACTGACATGAGTACCCCCAAATTGATTGTAGGAAATTGAAAGCAAGGACAATCAAGCTCATACTAGCAGAAAGCATCTACACTTAATCCAAATACAAGGTGGGAAACTATTTTTGTATAAAACAAAAATGCGTGTTTTCTATTCCAAAATGTGTTAAAATTATTTGTTTTAAATTGAGACTGCCATGCATGTTTTGTGCTAATGTATCTGTCCTCTGTCGATTCCCATCGACAGAGAGTATAACTAATGAGTTTAGAACCAGGTTCCCATAACTACGCTAGAACTCATTTAGTGTAACGGGTTGGAAGCCCCTTTGATAAAGATTTGGTTGAACTGTCCCCATGTATTGTTGGAATGAGGCTGAGTGTCCTCTGGTGTTTGGATCCGGTGATTATCATTTAAACGATCGGGTCTCAAAATGGATTCCTGAGACTAGTGCACTTAGATGACAGTAGGTTGAGTGTGGTTACATTCCTAACTGATCATCGTAATATGGAAGTCGGCCAACTTCCAGTTACAAAACTGAAACAGATATGATAACATGTAAATAGCACGTGCAAAATAAAACGTTTTAGATAGCATGGTTCTTTTCAACAAAACCCCATGTCTATCTGTGTGAGTTGCATAGCATTTCTCCTATATAATGTATGTTTTCGGGCATGTTTCTCATTGGGTAAGCAGCGAGGATGGACTAGCAGGGGTGTAAACGAGCAGTGCGAAGTGTTTACATCTCAAGGTCCTGAGATATGCATCTCCATATGCATATCTCCACCACGTATCACACATGCTGCCACACTCTCTGATTTACCCTTCCCTCTTTTGAATGGTTAAACAACTTGAATTCTGTTTTGTAAACTTGACTCGAAGTATGAATTTCAAATGTTTATTTATCTTTTCAATTCAATTTAAGTCTTCAGCTATATTATTTGAGAATGTATTTGATAAAACCTGAAACATCAATGTAACGTGGCCCCAAACTGGGAAGGTCAGTTGGGGGCGTTACAAACATCAATGCTAAGTTTCAACTTTTTTTACTTTATACTTGATCACTGATGTTTTAACCAGATTTATTATAGAACAGTGAAATAAATTTATAACTCAGATTGTCTAACCCACAGGGAATGTATATTAAAATTATTCCATGTACTAGTTATAGTTTTTAACTTCATTGTTTGAGTACTTGAAATCAGGGTTTTTTAGTTTTGAAAATCAAAGATGACAACAACAAGAATCTAAAGGGTTTTAAAACAATGAATAAAGATACAGATTCTAAGGCAGACAATCAATCTATCAACATGTATAATTAATCAACTTAGCAATGGTGGGGAAATCAAGTTTAAGTAGATTTAACTCCTTGTTTGGCAATTAAATCCTAGAATACTAATATGTGACTATTTTTTCTCGGTGTCAAGAACACAATATTAGTCAATCCCAATAATTATCAAATTTAATCCCTAAAATTAATTCTTTTTTTTGAGACAGAAAACAATTGCATTAAATTTCCTTTTCCTATTATCATTCTCACTTCTCATTCCTTCAATTGATAACTATAAACCTAGATTCAATTTCATCTCTCGATTCTTCATTAAATCTAGATCCAATTAAATTAACTGAGAAAATTAAACCATGCAATTGAGTTGAAATAATTAAACATGCATCAAGATCGATTTCTCAAAGTCCTAGAATCTGCTAGGGTTTTTAGCCACAAATCATGGTTAGAAATAAAGCAAACATATTATTAAAACTCATAAAAATAACTTACAAGAATTAAAGAGGAATTTGAAGTCTTGAAAACTCTAATATTAAATTAAACTCCAAGGGTCTTTAATTTCGAGTTGCATGGTATATATATAGAGGAGTAATTGTATCTCAAAAGGTATTGGGCTTTGAATAAAAGATATATCAAATTGGCTCAAGAATTTCCTTTCGGGCTTCCGTGTCGATCGACATGGACCTTCATGTTGAATTCCATTTCGATCGTTGTTGTCGGTCGACATCGACTCTCCCTATCGGTAGACATGCACCATGTTGGTTGATATGGGGGGTTTTGCTCGGGTTTTTGGCTTGTCTTCCATATTGGTCGACATCCCGTGAGTCGACCGAAATAACAACTTCTCTATTCGGCTCTTTTTCATCACTTAGCCACTTTTTAGCCCTAAACCCTCAAAATCTCATCATAGCAAGCATAACATCCTCAATATAACAATCATGCACGAAATATACTAATAAAAAACATAAATTAACTAAAACAAAGAAGAAAAATATGGATAAGTGGGTATATTTACGAGCTTATCAATCCCCCAGTTAAAAGTGCAACACCTCACAAGATTCATCACATTCAAGGATAAAAAATCACATCACATAAACAATTTGAAAGAGATAGAATTTTCATCAACTGTGGCAGACTCATGGAAAGTGTATCGCTCATCACATAAGTGTTTACAGGTTTAATGTGCATTCACTCCATCATGTATGATTTAATTCTACCATAGGCTTGCAAATATTCTAATTTCTCCACTGCTTAATTGTGCACATAAAATCTAGAATCAGAAAAGACTTTTCAATTGGTTGTAATGTAGGCTTTTGTAGAAGGTAGAGAAATATAGCCAAGTGCCTAAAAAGAATATATTGAGTTGATCACTCTCAATAAATCAAAATCAATATCTATCATCATCCACCTTCTTCCTCAAATTTTATAATTCAAGTTATAACAACTCTTCTTCTTTTGTTTTCAACCACATCCTTTTATGCTCACAGATTTTTCCTTTTTTTTTTATAGGTAATGAGCTTATAAAGACATACACATACACATTTTCTCTAGGAGCTTTTCCTTTTCTTTTGTACATCAACTCTAGTAATTTCTTATCACTCACAATTTTCCATCCTTGTTCTTCCCAAACCTCATAGACAAGATACATCTTACCCATTTCATGTAAATTTCATAGACAAGATAAAAAAATGGATTAAGGCTTAAAGGGGCTTACTAGAAATAAAATATAGTAAGGGATAGTGTTTGGGATAAACTAGCTAACAAAGATGGCCTAAAATAATTTTCTAGACTTGTGCACACTATGGAGTCTTGAAACAAAAACAAAATAAGTTCTAGAGAAAACATAACATGTAATTCTCACATCAAACGAAATTAAGGCTCAAGAATTCACTTGAGTTCAATTTTTCTTCCACGTTCAATTTCAATTCACTCAAACATCATACAAGTGCAAGTTTCAATTCAATCCTATCATGCGATATTCTACTTTCATAGGCAATAAACCACAATCAATCCAATTCTAACTCATTATCAATCGATTTCAAACTCACACTCAGTTCGGACTGATTAAAACTCAACAATTTTCCTCATACTATATCCATATTTTTTTTAGGCAAAAATTAAAAAAAAAACAAAAAAAATCAAATAATAGAAATCATAATAAATAAAAGGATATAATATTTTGATTCTTGTCGACATCCCCCCAAACTTATTTCGAACTCAGAGAGTAGAAAAAGTTTCAAAATCAGACAAGAATAGGAACGGTACCTGTCAATTGATCTCAGACATCAACTTTTTATCCTCCAGAGGGTTCAGAACTCACGACTTAGAATTCTCAGCAACTGGCACTCCGTGTCGATCGATGTGAGCCGTGTCGGTCAACACAGAGCCTTCTTGTCAACCACTTCCGCGGGTTGAAGTGTTGTCTTCATCGACCCTCTGTGTTGATCAACACCAGGAATGTCGATCGATATAGAGAAGTATACATTTAGGGCAGGACACGGATCGGTCCGCCATTTGCAGAGTTATTTCTCCAATGTTGAGGCGCTTGAAGATGAAATATGGCATAAGATTAATGTTGGCACCAGTGTCGCATAGCACCCTTTGAAATTTGATCCCCCGATCTTGACTGGGACTGAGAAACAACCTGGATTACTTATTTTGATTGACACTTTCTTTTAAAGTAGGAGACTGCACTGCTCGTGAAGCATGACGGTTGAATTCTCCACAAATTGTTTTTTCCGCTCATCAGCTTCTAGGGGTACTTCATGTATCATGGGATCTCTCTCAAGACTTCAATGAGTGCTAAGTTATTTTTACCTTCCTCAAGTTTTCCAACAAATATTGCAAACTTCAAGTCCTCCTTTTGCTTGGAAAAACGTTGAGAGAAGAGCATTAGAGGAATTGGAGTAGCATTTTTTAGTTGAATTCTTGCTTTGGAAGTCCTTCTATTTTGACCTAGATGTGGCTGCATCGGTCACTGTACTCTGTTGGGCATGTCGATTGACATGTGGTGTGTCGATCGACAAGTGTGTCTCGGTTGGAATCTCCTCTGTCAGCTACTGTTCCTCATCAATCGACATGTCATCCTTGTCGACCGACATGGGGCATGTTGAAGGGATTTTTGCTAGCAAACTGAATTGCACAATCCAATTGCCAAGGACCGATTATTGGATATCATAAATTAATTGTTCTGCTTATTATCAAAACCTAGCATGCTCTTATTGAATGCATAAGAAAGATTGCGGAATGCCTGGATGAATTTAATCTCTGAACAGTTGCGTAGGGATTTGATCTTTAATCTTTATTGTGCAATAAGACTTAGTCCTGAAAAGATCAGAATTAAATCTCTGGTTTTATCTGAATAAAATCAAAAATAAAGAGGAAGACAGAGAAAGAAGATCCTCCAGATCTGATCTTCTGATCAATATCACTTGCTCCGATCCGGATATCTGGTGAAGATTCCCTCCGAATTTTGTGCCTATCGAGAAGAAGAATTTTCTTCCCTTTCTCAGATCTTGGTCGACTTCCACAGCTCCCAAATATCTGTTTTTACTGCTTATCAACTTATGATCTTGTGATGCATTGAGATATGAGAACTAGGGGGTATTTATAGGAAATTCTAATCCCTATTGGGCTTGAGCTTTTCATGGGCCAGACCCGGGACCAGTATGCAAATAGCAAAGAAGGTCTATCAATTAATTAATTATCGTATTCAACTCAGAATAAAAATAATTAATTAATATTGATTCATCCACCAGAGAATCAATATTGTCCTACCTCTTTGCTACCACGTCATGAGGTACGGGTTGCACGGACTCGGTATATCCTCATATTTATGGTTACAGACATTGATTAATTAATTTAGGCTCTAACAAGCCTAAAAATTAATTAATATCTTTTATTCCTAAGTAGTACCACTCAATACCTTTTCACTTATGCTTAAACTTAACTAGCACGTACGATTTCCACATAGTGAACCTTTTTTAGCTTCTTAGGCAATGTCACCATCCTATACTGGATATGGTTACCTAACCAAAGAACTAGAAGTCATACACAAGCTGCTACCAACCAAGATACAGATATACAAGTACATGTAAGACTCTCCACCATAGTAACTCAAAGTGATACACAAATTTGTGTATACCTCTTGAACCTTCATTAGGTTTTAGATTTCATCGAGCCATCGAGATCAAGATTCTTTTAATGTCAGACAGAAGAATCGATCTTAGTTAGGTCCTATCAATACATACCAAACGTACCAGTACATCTAGTGACCAAGATAAGCTACTAATTACTGCCCGTGTTGCAGCCTAAACTGACAGTCTATTCTAGCACTATCTCAACTGTGATAACCATTTATATCTCTCTAGGTCAAGCGATTCATACGATCTTCCGTGATCTATAACACACCGTATGATATCTCTATCGACAAGACATGAGAATAGAGTCGCTTGCGATATATGTTTGTTAATTCAAACAGGAGATGATAATACAACAATAATGATTCTCAATATATTAACCATAAACTATGTTCATAATATACCAATCATAATGTTTTCAGTATATAAATCCATCACATGTCGGTCGATACAGAGAGCTCCCTGCGGGAAATTCCTCCATCTCTCCCCCAAACTTGTTTTTGGGTCATCTCGGACCCTTGTAGCTCGTCCCGAACCTCAAACTGATCGCCTTGCACTCTTTTTGGTTCTTGAGGTTCACTTTAGTGGTGTCGACAGCTTCCCTTGCTTGTGTTGCATCCCAAGTGAGGTAGCAATCTGAGTAACTTGTGTCTCAATCATTTGCACATGCTTCCCCAATCGACCCACCTTTGTGTTTACCCCAGCAACTTCCTGCTCAATCTTTCCAACTCGATACTCTGAAGCTTTGATGAACTTGGACAACACCTCATCAAGACTATCCTTCTTTTTCTCCACGATTTCACCATTTTGCACATCAAAACTAGGTGGAGGGTGTTCCACACCTTCCAGCTGGGAATAAGAAAGTCCGGGATGAGCTCTCAGTGGGTAGTGCTGATATCCCCCTGCCTATATTGATTCTAATAACCTCCTTGGTTCATGTAGTTCATATTGGCTACGGGATCAACCTGTGGAGCAACAACAACAAAAATATTTGTAGTTAACTTTTCCATCTCCCTCTTGAGCTTCTCGATCTCCAACTTGAGGTTGTCATCCGGTTCCTTTTTCTCAACCGCCTTGACTTGAGGCCTTCTCAGATTTGTCCACTTTTGAGAGTGCATGGCCATCTTCTTGAACAACTTGAGGGCCTTGTCAGCAGATTTGCTCATGACAGAACCTCTAGCTGCATTGTCCACTGACTCTTGAGTTTTTTCATTCATCCCTCGGTAGAAGATGTGTGCATTCTCCTCGGTATCAACTCCATGTCCAGGGCAACTCCTCAACAGCTCATTGAATTTGCTCCAGACCTCAAATAAGGACTCATCGATCCGCTGGTGGAAATATAGTGTTTCCATCTTCGTTTAAATGATCACGGATGGTGGGAAGAAGGTAGAAAGAGATTCTGCTCGGAGATCGTCCCAAGTCCTGATGCTGCTGCATTCCAAGGTTGTAACTAAGTTCGCGTCTGATCCCTAAGTGAGAATGGGAACATAAGCAACCTGATTACATCCTGGCTGACTCCATTTTGCTTGACATTGTCACACACCTCCACAAACATCCAAAGGTGTGTGTATGGGTCCTCCACAGCTCTGCAACCAAATTGGTTCTGCTGAACCATCTAATAAGACCAGTTTTGAGTTCAAAGTTATTGGCATTGATGCCAATAACAAATCCCTCATTACCAGGTTGCGGTCTAAACTTTCTTGCCATAACATTTAGATCTTCATTGTCAGAGTCCTCTCTGAGCCATCTCTCTCTATCCATTTCTCTTTGCTTCCTTGAAGCTTCCGCTCTCTCAACTTCCATTTAAACCATCAACTATCTGACTGATGGATTTATATACTGAAAGCATTATGATTGGTATATTATGTACAAGGTCGATTCGTTAATATACTGGGAATCATAAATGTTGTATGTTCATCTCCTGTCTGAATTAACAAACATGTGTCGCGAACGCAATTATCCTCTTATCTCGTCGATAGGAAGATCATACGATGTGTAAAAGATCACGGAAGATCGTATGGATCATTTTACCTAGCGAGATATAAATAGTTATCACAGCTGAGACAGTTCCAGGATAAACTATCGGTGTAGGCTGCAGCATACGCAGTAATAAGCATCTTATCTTGGATGGCTTGGTATGCTGGTGTGGGGCACACATTGATAAGGACCTAAGTCGAGATCGATTCTTTTATCTGACATTAAAAGAATCTAGATCTCTATGGCTTGACGAGATACTAAACCTAAATGAAGGTACAGAAGTATATGCAGGTTGTGTATTACTTTGAGTTGCAGTGAAAGGCTCTAGTTGAGTTTGTATATCTGTATCTTGGGTAATAGCAGT
>JAPKLW010000029.1:288835-345769 GCA_026898455.1 Plectranthus barbatus | reverse complement strand
CAATTTATTTTTGATATTCCAATTAACGATCCTTGGCAAACGGACTTCGTGATTCAGTTCACGAATCCCTTCACTGACCACATCCCTCATCTGATTCACCTTCTAGATAAGCAAGAGAGCGTTCCTTGCTGTGATTTGGGTGTCCCGGCTCTTCCAAAGGTGGCATCTCAGGATCATCGTCTGGATTTTGATTATTCGGTTGTTCCATCACAGTGGTTGTGTTATTTTCTTCTTGTTATGTCTTCTTCTGAATGTAGCCTTTGATTTCTAGGTCAAATACTTTGAGTAGTTTGCCTTGAGCCCTCGTGTTCATGTAAGACCTGAGAAAAGATACAAAAGTTGAAAAATGAGCCAGCGTCGACCGACACAGGGTGTGTCGATCGATGCGAATGAATCGTCTGTATTGATCGACACACAACATGTTGATCGATACAGAGGCTCAGTGCAAAACCCAAATCACGCCAAACACACACAAACAGTAAAAAAATAAAAATTAAAAGCTCAATCTAATAAATTTAAAAACAAATTAGTAATAGAATAATTCCTAACAATCCCTAGGAACGACGCCAATTTAATCATTGATATTTTTACCAAATTAATTATGGAACAATGGCAAAATAAATTTATAACTCGGATTGTTGAACCCAATGGGAATGTATATCAAAATTATTTCATGTACTAATGATAACTTTTAGCTTTAATGTTTGAGCACTTGAAATAATGGTTTTTTAGTTTTGAAAATTAAAGATGACAAAACAAGAATAAAAAGGGTTTTAAAGCAATGAATAAAGATACAGATTCCAGGGCACATGATCAATCTATCAACATGCATAATTAATCAACTTAGCAATGGTATGGAAATCAGATTCAAGTAGATTTAACTCCTTGTTTGGCAATTAAATCCTAGATTACTAATATGTGACTATATCCTCTCGGTCTCAAGAACACAACATTAGTCAATCCCAATAATTATCAAATTTAATCCCTACAATTAATTCTTTTTTTTTTAGATAGAAAACAATTGCATTAAATTTCATTTTCCTATTATCAATTTTTGCTTCTCAGTCCTTCAATTGATAACTATAAACATATATTTAATTTCATCTCTCAATCCTTCATTAAGTCTTGATCCAATTAAATTAACTGGGGAAATTAAACCATACAATTGAGTTGAAATATAAAACATGCATCAAGATCGATTTCTCAAAGCCCTAGAATCTGCTGGGGTTTCTAGCAGATTCCAGGGCAGATTATCAATCTATCAACATGCATAATTAATCAACTGAGCAATGGTGGGGAAATTAGATTCAAATAGATTTAACTCCTTGTTTGGAAATTAATCTAGTAGTGTAGCTTAATCTAGTGTCCTCTAAATAAGTTCCAAATACCCTAGTAGATCTTGACTTTGTCAAAGGCTATGATGGGTAGTTCATCTTTTGAGCTGATGAAGGAAGCTGACTGATTAGAAGAAAGGTTTAAGCTAATAATGCTTTCTGGACTATCCTAGCTAAATGAAAAAGGTGGTTTCTTAATATATATCCTAAACACAAGCATGTTTTATAGGATGAAACCATGAATCCAAATATGATATTGTTTTCCAATGATTTGGAGAAGACAATTCAAATCCATCCGGAAATACCCTATGGCAGATTGAGCATACCTTGGTAGGTATGGTACCAATTACACAGTCGTCTGTGCAAGGCGATAAACCACAAATTAATGCACCAATGAGTGACATAATAAAAGGAGCATCGTTGCAGTTGGAGGTTGCCTTAACAAGCTTAACAGTACCAGTTCGTGGGAAATAGTCTCTGGGCTTATTCTCGATTGATGAACAACATTGTAATGTCCCTTGAATACACAACAAAGCTTTTAAGGCAAAGATTCAATTTAATAATGTCAAGTCATGGATTCAAAAATGAATCAGTAATAGTTATGGATGTATATTAGGATCAATGTTACCATATATCTTTCTAGATATAGGTAACTAAGTGATATACAAGTAAAGAAATGTTCGAATGGTAACCTAGTATACTTCAAAAGTCTAGTTTGTAAGCAAGGTATGTTTCATAACAAGACCTCCTCATTGGTTGCAACTCTTAAATCTATTTGAATTCTTTTGTCCATAACAGCACATATGAACATAAATATCTGGAAGGTAGATGTCATCATCTGTGTTTTTCATAAATGGGTACCTTGATAAAAGGTGATGACATCTATATGCAACAACCAAATAAGTTCTGTGTAGTAAGGTGAGTATTTGTTGGGATTGATAAGTTATGCAACAACCAACCTTAGTATTTGTTGGAATTGTATACTAAAATCATTTATGATTAAGTGTGTTAGTTTGATACACTAGTCTTCATAAATGTGTTACATCAACATAATCACTATCTGATATAACAAACATATGATACGAACTATTATATCATATTATCTCACCTATAGGGATGATCATATGGTGTGTAGGAGATCACAGATGATCATAAGAATCGTTTAACCTAGCAAGGTATAAATAGTATCACAACTGAGATAGTCCCTGGATAGGCTGTTGGTTTAGGTTGCGACACATCAGTATATACATGACTTATCCTAGCTACTTGATGTGTCGGTACATATTTATGTATTGATGGGATCAACAGTGAGATGTGTCATTCTCATTGACATATGAATGAGCCTGATCTCTAGATACTTGTTATGATCTTAAACCTAATGGAAGGCTAAGGAGCGTACACAAGTTGACCACACTTTGACTTGCTATGGTGGTAAATTTTACATGTACTCTTAAACCTGCATCTTGGGTGTAGCGGTTTGCGTGTGACCTGCTTAGACTGGACATGTAGGTAATCATATTTGTTTCAGGATGGGGACGTTCCCTGTCGAGCTCAAAATGTTCATTATGCTAAACCTTGCAGGTTGAATTATTAATTCAAGCATAAGTGATAAAGAGTGAGTGGTACCACTTAGGAAATAAGAGATTAATTAATTGTAGCTAATTGTCATAAGCCATATTAAATAATGAATGTCCGGAAGCTTAAATATGTGGATCATTCAAGTTTAATGCAACCCGTTCCAGATAATGTTATAATAAAGGGGTGAGTCAGCATTGTTTGGTGTAAGTAAAACAATGTTTTATTAATTAATTATATTATGGGTTGGACATAAAATTAATTAATAGGGAGGGCCCCCTTTATTATTTGCATTTGATCCCTGGTCTAGCCCACAAACTACTTGAGCCCATTAGGGTTAGGGTTTACAAACCCTAACACTATATAAGCCTTTCTCTCTCTACAGATCAAATACAGTATTACACAACACAAGAGAGTGATTGGCAGCGGCTACATCAATCAAGGAAGAATGATCGATTTCCTCGAGGATTTGATGGAACTCGATAGCATATCCTCACATATTTCCGAGGAGCAAATGATACAGATCATAAGATGAGATTTGTTGGAACACAATAACATTTATTGGATCCCACATCCAGATCTACTTCATTGTAACCATCTTCAAACCATATCTAGAGATCAGAAGTTAGAGTTCTAGTATTCCGTAAACCCATCCTCTACAATTAAATATTAGGAGCATGCATAGGGTTCGCCTAGTTTATTTAATCTTATTTATTTTTTATACCTAAGAACTATCCAAACAGATGAAATAATAAAAGATAATTTACGTTGTGTGTTGTAGACTCAGTTTTTACATGCTTCAATGTCATAAACTAGATGTTTTGATATTGCAGATCAAGAACGAGAGTCTCAAGTACAAGTTATGTGTCAGCGAAAGCGTGGTTTTCCTTGCACATTATGTAGATAGTATTTTCCATTCTGAAATGGTGTGGAGATATTGTCAAATATAAACAGATGGTTATCCAAAAGAGTACCATCTTTATTTATATGTCGATGAACGAAGTCAGATATCTGTAATTTTATAGGCATGGTAAACAGATATCACTTCAACCTTGGACATACACATTGGTTTATAATTGTGCCCTGTGGGTTGAATGGTATCGGATATCCAGGAGGATCATAAGGAAGGAAATTGACCTCTAACTATGTGTTAGCCTTGGAGGAGGAGTTATAGAAATCTAACACAGAATTGTGTTGCAAATTTAGGTATGAAGGCTGAGTGTGTAACAGCATCATAGCTTTGCAAGAAATAGTATAGCTCTGGTGTTGTCCTCGAGAGGTGCGTGTTCAGAGTCTGCCTAATAGAATCACAAAGTACTATGATTATGCTAGTTTAATGGCTAACTCAAGGGAACTCGGGACTCACAAGGTGGTGAAACACATAGAATATATAGTACCACATCATACGATAAATAGTGATAAGAGGCGATGTACATAAAGTGGGAGCAATTGACATGAAAAATCTAGCAGATTTATTTACACAGTGCTTACCTCATAAGACTTATGAGGATCATGCTCTTAATCTGAATCTATAGGTAAAATCGGTCACAAGTTGATGAACGTGTAAATAAGTTGGGTTTGATATAGACACTCTTGATACTTTGATAAAGCAATGGTATTGATGCTTTGAGTATAAGTGGAGATTGTTGGGATTGTATACTACAAACATATATGATTAAGTGTGTTCGTTTGATACACTAGTCTTCATAAATATGTTACATCACCATAGTCACTATCTGATATAACAAACATATGATACGAACTATAATATCCTATTATCTGGCCTATAAGGATGATCATATGGTGTGTAGGAGATCACATAGGATCATATAAATTGTTTGACCTAGCGAGGTATAAATAGTATCACAGTTTGAGATAGTTTCTGGATAAGCTGTTCGATTTAGGCTGCAACACATCAGTTTATAAGTGAGCTTATCCTAGCTACTTGATATGTCGGTACATCTTTATGTATTGATGGGATCAGTATTGAGATGTATCATTCTAATTGACATATGAGTGAGCCGGATCTTTAGATACTTGTTATGATCTTAAACCTGAAAGAAGGCTAAGGGGCATGCACAAGTTGACCACTCTTTGACTTGCTACGGTGGTGAGTCTTACATGTACTCTTGTACCTGCATCTTGGGTGTGGCGGTTTGTGTGTGGCCTGCTTAGGCTGGACATGTAGGTAATCATATCTGTTTCAGGAATGGGACATTCCCTGAGGAGCTCACAAGGTTCATTATGCTAAACCCTGCAGGTTGAATTATTTAAGCATAAGTGAAAATGAGTGAGTGGTACTACTTAGGAAATAAGAGATTAATTAATTGTGGTTGATTGTCATAAGCCAAATTAATTAATTAATGTTCAAAACCTTAAATATGTGGATCATTCAAGTTTAATGCAACTCATTCCAAATAACGTGGTAATAAAGAGGTGAGTCAGCATTGGTTTCCTCGGTGAAAGCAAACTAATGTTTTATTAATTAATTATGTTCTGGGTTGGACATGGAATTAATTAATAAGAAGGGCCCACTTTATTATTTGCATTTGATCCCTGATCTGGCCCACAAACTGCTGAGAGCCCATTAGTATTAAGATTTTCCAAACCCTAATACTATATAAACCCCCTCTCTTTATCAGGTCAATATATGCAACTGTAGAATTCATTATTCAACACAGAATATTTAGGGAAAGAGAGAGATGGCGGAGGCTAGGTCATAAGGAGAAGTTGATCGACTTCTCTAGTTCTGATCCAACTCGGTAGCGCATCCTCACCAGATTTCTGAGGAGCAATGCAATAAATAAGAAGATCAGATATGTTGGAGCACAATAGCATTGATCAAGATCCCTACATCTAAAATCCACTGCCGTCGATCCAGATCTGCAATTCAGAAGCTGGAGTTCAAGTATTCCGTAAATCCATCCTCTACAATTAAATATTAGGAGCATGCGTAAGGTTCGCTTGTTTTTATTCGATTTGATTTATTTATGATACCTTAAGAACGATCCAAACGACTGAAATAATAAAAGATAATTCACGTTGTCTATTGTAGACTCAGTTTCTATAAAAGGTTCTCATGATCTATCACAAGTTGATGAGTGCCAGCGTCCACCATTCCACTTGCTTACTCGCCCAAGTCGTTGCTTCTTCAATTGCTTATATTCGAAGTGTGGGAACACCACACAACCTTTTGTTGGGTTTTGTATACTGAAAGCATTTATTAAAATGAGTATACGATTGACTTTTCTCCTATCCGTTAAACAAACTAACATGCACGTAACAATGGTATCCTCGTGTCTCACCGATGGGGACGATCATACGGCGTGTTGTAGATCACAGAAGATGGTATGATCACTAGACCTAGTGAGACATAAATATTATCACAGCCGAGACAGCATTGAGGATACGTCTGTCCGGATGGCTGCGGCATAGTTAGAAGAAGTAATCTATCTTGGTTACTTGATATGCTAGTACTCAAGGGTGGCGTATTGATATGAACACATTGAAATGTATTTGTCTATCTCACATCAGCGAATACAAGATCTCATTCTTGAATGAGTCCAAACCCTATCGAAGGTTCAGGGGTATGCACGGGTTGACTGTTGCTTTGATTTGCCATGGTGGAGAGCCTAAGTAACGTGCTTGTATATCCGCATCTTGGGTAGTAGCAGTTCGTGTAGTACAGCCTAAGACTGGAATTAGGAAACCATATCTGAGTAATAGGATGGGGACATTCCCTGAGGAGCTCAATAACATTTATCGTGCCAAAGTCCTGCAGGCTGATTAAGTTCAGATACGAGTGATAAGGTTTGAGTGGTACTACATAGGAAAATAAGATATTAATTAATTGTAGGTAGAGCTTGTCAGAAGCTCCGATTAATTAATGAATGTCCGGTAACCTTAAATATGGGGATTCTTAGATAAATGTAGCCCGTTCTCACAACGTGGTAATAAATGGGTAGGTCAGTATTAATTTTGTGGTGAAAAAGAATTAATATCAATTAATTAGTTGTGTCCTGGGTTGTGGACATGGGAATTAATTAATTCATAGGCCCACTTTATTATATGCATTAGGTCCCAGGTCTGGCCCAATTATATATGCTGAAAAAAGGCCCAGTAGCCTATTAGGGATAAAACCCTAGGTTTATAAATAGACCTCTCTCTCTCTGAAACCCTAGCCACTTTGATCATAATTCAAGTCAGTCAAAACCCTAGGGAGAGAGAAAGTTGGGCGGCGCCAGTGTAGAAGGGGAGGAGAAGAATTTCGACTCCGGTCTATGCTTTACAAATCTGTGGAATCCTCACCAGTAGCAGATCTGAGCAGCATTGGGATACAGATCTGAAGATCTGATCTGGAGAACAGAATTCTCTTCTTTTCTATTTCCTTTATTTCAATTAAATCTAGAAATTAGATTTATAATTTCTGTTTCCGCAGATTTATTTGAATCGCATGGTTGAATTAAAGTTGGATATTCAAACGTGAAAGATCGGATCAGACTCAACGGAATAACGGTAATCCCTTTAATCCACGCATCTAATTCATAGGAGCATGCTAGGGTTTATGAATTGTCTATCGCATTTCATCATCCATGATTGGTCCTGTTCATATGGATTTGGTGATTCACTTCACCGAAAATCCCTACAATTGGTATCAGAGCCAGGTTCCTATTTCATGGCTCTGTTGAATGCGATATATTCATTAAGCATGTATGAATTTTTATTGTCGTGGATGGTTTTTGTTCCTCGTGGCAACGCGTTTGATTTAATCCGCGGTGGTTTTTCCGTGTTTGGATTAAATATGTTTTGTAAAATCACGAGAAAATCCGTGATTAGATTTGATAGGAGAAATTGTAATAGATTAGTCTATGCATTTTTTTTATTTTCAAATCTGTAAATAGGATGGGACGAAGAACAAGACGATGACCGGCGGGACGAGAGCGACGCGCACAACAGCGGTAGGCAGCCGCGCACGGCAGCACCCTGGCTGCTTGCGCGTGCGACTGCAGGCGGCAGCGGGCGGCACATGGCGGCACCCTAGCTGCACGCGCATGCGGCCGCGGGCAGGGCGGCGGTGCGGCTGGGCCGCGGCAGCAGGTGGCGCATGCGCGAAAGCGCGACGCGCGTGCGAGCTGCTACGGCGGGCGACGACACTGGCTGTCGGCGGCGGCTGCTGCCCCTGCGGCGGTGGTTCGTGTTTTTGCAGTTGGCCCAATTCAATGTAAATCCCTAGGGTTTGCAGTTGAGTTGTGGGGCCAATTTTCAAATCACAAAACCCTAGATGCCAAAAGATTTGGTGGTTGAAAATATCAAAGCCCTGAAGATTTAGAGAAGATTTGGAGTTATCCAAGAAGATTTAGTTTTTTCAAATTTGTAATAGATAGGATTTATTTCCTTTTATTATTTTGTGGGGCCACGAGGAATTTTTGTTTGTCTTAATTGTCCTCGTATGATATGTGATTTATTAATTGCGCAATAAGCATGAGTAGATAATAGGAAAAGCATGATTTACTGCTTTTATTATTTACAGTTTAATAAGCATGCTTATGTGATTAATTTCTTGTTGGATTATATTTTGGGAATTTTTGGGCTTGTTTAATTACATGCAAAAAATTTGGAAAATATAATGACAATGAAATTATCTGTGTGCGCATTTAAGAAACCTTTTCAAATAAAAATACTAAGCGAATTTTTAAAAAAAAAATCAATAGACCTCCACAAAGCGGTCCAAGGCTGTAAGTGTATCTCTCGCTTTAGTAAACGACTACGAGTGTAGCTTGCTAATTCTTGGAGGTGCATGGGTACAATTGTTGGGATTTCTAGACAAACAATCTAAATCATGTAATAGTGGGAGGGTTTTTCGTAAACGTCTACGAGTGTAGCTTGCATAGGTCTCTTTCATAAGTATTCTAGGATTGATTTAAATTTTAGATAACAAAGGCTTTAAAGGTTGTGCGTTATGGTTATGTGCCATGCTAAACTGTCTCTTTTGGCTGGAGTTAGAGTTGTGGTTAATCACTTAGAAGCATCTGAGGATCTAATGCAGTTGCTGCTTCCCTGTTCTTGAGAGATGGCTTGGTCTAAGTTTTATCACTAATTATTAATTTCAAGTGTCTAAAGGTTCCTAACACCGTATGAAAATAAAGAATTAGGGCTTAAAACTCGCAATTCTGGTTGAGGGTGAAATCGTAAACGTCTACGAGTGTAGCTTGCGGTGGGAACTCTTGGGCTATTAGTGGAAAACATGTGTATTTGATATATGAAAAGGTTTCAATGCATTTGTTTTCAAAGTTCTGCATGTATGTTCTTATTTAAGATTCTTTATTGTTTCAGATATGTCTATGTCTACTGTTGATCATATTCTTGCTCTCAATCCTTTAACTGGTCCGAACTTTCCTGAGTGGAGATATTGCATTGAGTATATCCTCCTGACTAAGCAACACATGTTTGTTATTACTATGATGCCACTTGCCCCACGTTACCATAAAGTCTCTAGATGAGATAAAGAATTCCATGACAGATGGGTGGTATCTGAAGATTTTACTTACAAGTTAATCTCGGATAACCTATCTAGAAAATTAAAACTCAAGTACATGGGCTATTGTAGCTCTGTTGCGATCTAGATGGACTTAGTGTCTACGTATGGCAAAGTGGAACAAACTATCAGCTGTGATCTCATGAAAGACCTAGTCTGTAAGATAATGGCTGATGGTAGTTCGGTGACATTACATGTGATGATGATGGATAACACCATGAATCGTTTCACACGTAGAGGTGGATGTATCAGTGATCGGGCAAAGATCGATATAATCCTAAACTTATTACCGCTTTCATTCTATGACTTTAAGAAGGATGTAGCTAAGAGAACCGAGTATTCTTTCAAAGAGTTGCTTACTGATCTCTTAGCAGAACAGTCTTTCGTACCTTCATGGGATTCTGAGTTATCAGATCTTGAGCACAACTTGAGTACATTGAAAAATGTGGTTCATACTGTGTGCAAGAATATGATTGATCGCAGAACACGTGAGACGAGGTCAAATGAGATGAAGAGGGTTGGTGTCACTTCAAGTAAGAACGCATGCATAAGCAAGGCACAAGGTACGCCATTTGCATTTATAACGGAAACATGTTTAGCATCGGTTTCTACTCATTCGTGGGTAGTGGATACTGGAGCTACTAATCATGTTTGTTACATTTTGCAGGGGTTCACACCGAGGAAGGTGCTGAAGAATGACGAGTTTACCATCTCGATGGAGAACGCAGCACAAGTGAGTGCAGCTGCCATTGGAGATTTCACCTTGTACTTTAATGATTCTTTTTTGACTTTGAAAGATGTTTTATATGTGCCGGATTTTAGGCGGAACCTTATTTCAGTTTCCAAACTTTATGTTGATGGATATTCAGTTATTTTTTATAGTGGTGTTTCTATCATTGGTAATAACGGTGTTATCTGTCGTGAGATGTTGAATAACTCTCTCTATGTTATTAACTGTAATCATAAGTCTTCCGCAAGTATTGCATGTAACTCATCCGAAATTGATAATCCTAGAAAGAGAAAACTTACTTCTTCTGACGAGGATCTTACATATCTCTGGCACTTGAGACTCGGTCACATCAGCTTGAAGCGGATTCAGCGACTTGCAGATGACGGTACATTGGACTTAGTCCGGCATGTACCTTATCAAGTCTATGAATCCTGCATCGAGGGCAAGATGTCTTCTAGGCCTTTCAAGGCTAGTCAGTCTCGAGCAGATGAAGTGTTGGAATTGATCCATTCTGACTTATGTGGGCCCATGTCCACACAGGCTCGTGGAGGTTATGAGTACTTCATCACTTTCATTGACGACTACTCAAGGTACGGATATGTTTACCTGCTTCGCTACAAGTCTGAATGCTTTGAGAAATTCAAATAATTCAAAGCTCAGGTAGAAAAGAAGGTTGGGAAAACTATCAAATCACTACGATCTTACCACGGTGGCGAATACCTCGGTAACGAGTTCCTGTAGTATTTGTCAGATCACGGGATTACATCCCTGTGGACTGCACCGGGTACTCCCCTGCAAAACGGTGTAGCTGAAAGAAGAAATAGAACTCTTTTAGAGATGGTAAGATCAATGATGAGCTATGCAAACTTACCCATTTTGTTTTGGGGATACGCATTGGAAACAACGGCTTATGTATTGAATGTGGTGTTTTCTAAATCGGTTCCTAAGACACCTGCTGAGCTTTTCCTTGGTCGCAAACCTAGTTTGTCCAAGTTCAAAGTATGGGGTTGTTCGACACACGTGCTGACGAAGGAACCTGATAAGTTAGAAAGCAGGTCTAAAGTAATGTTTTTTATAGGGTATCCCAGGCAAACGAAAGGTGGTTACTTTTACTGTCCTTAGAGTCAGAGAGTCGTTGTTAGCACCAACGCTAGATTCTTGGAGGACGAGTATGTGAGAAACCACAAGTCAATGAGTGATATCGTTCTTCAAGAAATTGAAAATGAGAATGCGAATCCAAGGGAAGGGGAACGTGCGAATGTGGGTGCACCCGTGAGAGGTTTAGCACCACAGGCGCGTTCTTTAGTGCAAGGTGCAGAACCACAAGTTGCTGCACCTACTACTGACACAACACCGATGCCTCGTCGTAGTGGGAGAGTTATTTTTTAGTCGGAAAGGTACATGTTCGTGGGTGAGTCTTTGGACTTGAGCCTGGAAGACGGACATGAGGACTCTGACCCACTGACTTACGAAGAGGCAGTGCAAGACAAGGATGTTGAAAAATGGAGAGCTGAAGAAAAAGGAGATTGAACTTAAGCTCAAGATGCTTGAAATGGAAAACGAAAAACTTGCTAAGAAGTTGGAAAGAGAGGCTGCAGAAAGGGAGGCAAACAAAGCGCTCTATGACAAATTTCTGCAGATGGCAATGAACAAATTTGATGAATATGACAAGAAGTCTGCTCCCGATCCTTGAAGCTAAATTTGAAAGTGTTAGCAAGTTTTTGCAAGTTTTTGTCTTTTTCAGTTTCATTGTACTTGTAAACTCTCAAACCATATATGAAACTGTATCAGATTTAGACAATCACTCATTGTCCACTTCTGACTTTTTGCGTGTCTTAGTTGATATACACTATTTGTGTATTCAACGAAATTGCATGTGGATTGTCATATGAATGTGCATGATGAGTTATGTCTTTTGATTGGTGGTAAATGTTTGTTGATTGACTGGGTGCTAGACTCTCTAGCATATTCCTAAGAAGCATTTTACTTGTGTTTAATCGAGAATATTTCCCAACTTTTGTTAAAGGGGAATTTATTGAAACCAATCCTTGTTAGGATCAAGTTGGTTAAATTTTGAGCTAGATGGCTAGAATAGATCTGATACTTGTATTCTCTTGTAAAAATTAGAAAGTTTTCCTTTTTAGATTCAACAATTGATAGTAGGCTTTGATCGCACCAAAAAGGGGGGAATTGTTGGGAATTATTCTGGAAATTATTGGGAATTATTCCTAGATTTATGTTGTAAATCTCCCTTAAGATCAAATTGTAAAAGATTTTGTTGAATCAAAGCCTTAGTCATTTTGGTGGATCATTGCTGAAGTCTAGATAGTCTAGCAACTCATTTGTAAAGTCCTGTTTAGGATATATTTCAAGTTGTAATAGATTAGAAGTGCTTGGCGAAGATTGCTGAAGGATTCAGGAATTGAAACAAAGGAGATCAGCAACTTCGAAAATTCTGGATGCTAGGAGCGTTCTCAGCAGTCAGGAAGATGTTGGCTGCTAAGAGACGTCAGCAGACAGAAATGACTGCTAAGGAGAATAGCAGTCAAGTGCTGAGCAGAATGACTGCTAAGGAGGTAGTAGTCATATGCTGAGAGGAAACGACTGCTAGAAACCTTGATCAACAGTTAGGAGTAAAGAGAAAGCAGAATGCTGAAGGAGTCAACATTCGCTAAGACTCAGTAGATTTCTAGAAGTAGTAGCAGTCAAGAATCAAGAATCAAAGTGCTGAATACGCAACTGCTGAGGATTCAGGAGTTGGATACAAAGACAGATTGCTAGAAGATCTCAGCAGCCAAAGAGTCAAAAGGTCTATGGACTTAGCAGATTGTTCCCAGCATTCTCCGAAAGAATGCTAAGCAAGGAAATAACCAGCAACGACTGCTAAGACTACCGTTCTGACATAAGGTACAACCAAGGACACAAAGCTTTCCCGAAGTAGGTAAAAAGCACTGTACCAAGCCAGAAAGGACGAAAAAGTAGACAACTCTTTTGGACAAAGAAGTCGTTGTGTCTAACGGGTCAGGAGATTCAAACTTTGAATCTTCAGATATAAAAGAGAAGTCCAAACAATAAAGAACTCCCCTCTACACCCCACGACTACAACTACAACTGCTTATACGAGAGAAAACTTTTACAAGCGAACAAAAGCAAAAGAGTAGTCGGTTGAGAGCACATTAAAGAGACAAGAAGAATCTCAAAGCTCTCAACAGCAAGTGTCACGCATTGAATACCTGACACTGCATTCAAGGGGAGATTCCTTGACTTTATTCAAGGATCAATCATTGGGATAACTTCCATCCTAAGAAGCATCCAGTAGTCACATCTCTGAAAAGAGATTGACTAAGACGGGCTGTTGCCAAATCAACCATCAGAGTTCATGAAGGAACTTTAAAGCTTCCATTGCAGCAAGGATAAGTTTTACGAAGGTGTCTCTGTTGACTTAGCCGCAGCTGCTGAAAGATAGAAGTAACGGAGGATAGTTGTGTAGTGGCTGGCTCGAAAGCTCACCACCTGCTACAAGTGACCAACGAATCCTTGTACTTGAATATATATCCTTTTAGTGAAATTCTCAGTATTCGACTGAGGAGTGGACGTAGATCTTAAGGATCAAACCACTATAAACACTATGTCTTATTACTGTTCCTTGTTACTGTTTTATTGTTTCTACTTACTGATTTAAAACCTAGCAACCTCAAGTTGCTAGTGTATATCTGAAACGATATTAAATCCAACTTTAAGCTAAACTCTTGAAAAGTAACTAAGTTCAAGATACTTGAACATTCCGCTGCATTTGCTAAGTAGATTTTCGCTGCATATCACCACTCTGATCAGGGACCAACAACCAGCTTGAAGTAGAAAGATCGCTCAAATATCTCCACAAAGTAGCTGTTTGCTCAACTCCAGGCACACAAATGGGATATCTAAATTTTCAACAAAAACAAAGTCGTTCGTGTTAACAGATCACCAAGCAAGCACGTCAAAGATGTTGCATATTTTGTCAAGAAAGATACAAAATGGAGGCCGAAGAAGCCATTCCATATTGACAAACCCACAGGTCAGTCAAGTTTGACGAAGGAGGCACCTACAACCTCAACCTCCTACAGAAAAGAAGGAGAGAGCTATTTGGAAGAGCTTTAAGAACAAATGAGGAGACTTTCCAAGCTCCTGGAGAAAGCAGAGAGCAAGATAGAGACTCCTCAGCTCGAGGATAAAAGATTCATCAAGAGGTCTCCCAAATCCTGTTGTGAGTGCAATTCTGCTAACCACCTCAAGTTCAAATGCCCACGAAGGGATAAGGAACAGAGAGATAGACTAAAAACGATCTTTCATCAAAGAGCATAAAAGATCGTAGCCTAGGAGATACTATCAAGGATAGAGGTTCCTGACACTTCCGACAATGATGATGGCTATTACATATTGTGTTCATGGCAGCAATTGGAGAAGATGATGATGCAGAATTCGTACAAGGACATGCCAGAATTGGTGATGAGGTAACTGACTTGTTACCAGTTTCTATTAATTCTGGGTTCTGAATCGTGTTTCTTTGATTCAGACGATTTTTCACTTATTCTTCATTTGAAAGAATTTTCAAAGTTTTACGAACATAAAAATATTTTGGCTGGTGAAAAATCCTCGCTGAAAGTCCAAGTTTCAGTTTTGACCAATGAGATTGACAAATCTTGGTCAGCCAATGAGGAACTGACACAATTTAAGAAAGAACACTCCTATTTCTTAAATAAGTTTGAACATCTTAGAAAAGAGTATGAATCTTAAAAAGAGAAAAACCTTGAGCAAGAACGATGTATATATTCTTTTCAAAAAAGCTTAAGAGAATTTGATGAAGTGGGTCTAGGTTTTATTGAAAATGATTTGAGCAATTCTTCGTCTAACATTGGAAAGAAGAAAATTTATTTTATAAAAGAAAATTCCACTGATTAGAGTAGGTTGGAAGACAAGGGGTTAGCCAAGGATATTCCAGTTCATACTGAAAAGGCTAAGCGTTGGTCCACTAACAACCCAAGACTGGCCAACCAGCAAGTGGCGAGAAAGTCGGTTCAATGGGAAAAATTGTATATCCTCAAACTAGGTGGGTCACAAACTGGGAAAATACCAGTTCAACCTAGAAACTGGTGAAGCAGTATGTTCCCACTGCAAGGAAACCAGTTTCATCAACTAGTTTGCCTAAGCAACATGTTTTAACTACAAGGACGACAAACTACCAACCTGGTTATGTCTATAACCAGAGATCCAAATCTCATACTAAGTATGAGAGGAGGAGCATACCAAATAAGGGGAACACCTATTTGCGGCCTGAGTTAAATCAAATTTGTTTTCAAGGTCTAGGAAGGCTAACCATGTTGGTTAAATAGTTATTTTTAAAAAACCACATGGTCACCACGCACATCCAAAACCTGTGTTCCGAGGTCCTACAGAGAGCCTCCTGCTTCAAAAAAAACTACACACATCCTCACTCCTTCTTAAATTAAAAGCATACATTATTATAGAAGGAAGGGAAAGGTAGCTGGCAAAAGATTTAATAAGCTACATGCCTTAAGGGTAACCTAAGTTTGGATTCCCAAAGGGTTGATCCAACACACTAACCCCGCAGGACCTGCAGTTACTCGGGAACCTAAAGCATAATTTGTGCTTTGCGGGAATAGGTACATGCATATAAACTTTAATGGCAAAAGAATGTGTGGATCCCTAATAGTGGATGCTCTGCTCACATTACTGGAGAAAGAGATCTTATCTCAGATCTCATAATGGTCAGAGGAGGTCGTGTTTGGTGACAACTCCAATGGAAGAGTAATTGAGAAAAGATGCATAAAACAAAATGAATCATCATAAAAAACATGTCCTTAGTCACCAACTAGAAGCATAACCTTCTAAGCATCAGTCAGCTTAGTGAGAGTGGATATGCCGCTTCCTTTGCCAAATCAGAATGTCAAATCAAAGATACAACTTGAAAGAAAGTCAAGCTCAAAGGTATAAGGACAGGAGGCCTATATGTGGTAGACTTGCAGAGAAGGTCAAACAAATTCGTGCTTTGTGGTCACCTGTTCAAGAGAGACAAACTGGTTGTGGCACAAAAGGCTAAGTCACTTGAACTAGAAGCATAACCTTCTAAGCATCAGTCAACTTAGTGAGAGTGGATATATCATTTCCTTTGCCGTATCAGAATGTTAAATCAAATTGGTTGTGGCACAAAAGGCTAAGTCACTTGAACTTCAAGACAATCAATCACTTAGCCAAGCAGGAGCTGGTAGAAGGTCAACCCAAGGGCACATTCAAGACAGAAGGCATCCGCAGAGCATGCCAACTTGGAAAGCAGACCAAAACATCCTTCAAGAATAGGCCAACCACTGCAACCACAGAGCGATTTCTTGAACTTCTGCTCATGGAATTGTTCCGATCAGTGACTCCACCCACAATAGGAGGAAAAATGTACACTCTTGTAGTTGGATGACTACTCGAGATAACCGTGGGTGGAGCTTCTCAAGACAAAGGACGAACTGAAGATGATTCTTCCTGAATTAGTCATGCTCGTGTAAAATGAAAGAGGAGTCAAGTTAAGAGGATCAGATTGGACAATGACACCAAGTTCTGCAATTGGCTACTTATGGATTTTTGTGCTGAAGTTGGAATTGGACATGAGAAATCAACTCCACGAACAGAATGGCCTTGCAGAAAGAAGAAACATAACACTCAAGAAAGCCATTCGGACCATACTGGAAAAAACCACTTTGAGCGAGCGATATTGGGGAGAAGCCGCAATCCCAAAGTGCTACATCAGAACAGAAGCAAACTCAATAGTTGGCAGCACTAAACCCTGTATGAGGTCTATCATGGTCGTAAGCCTTCTTTAGCTCATCTTAGAGTTTTTGGTTGTCCATGTTATATTCATAATAACGGGAAGTCAAAGTTGAATACCTTTTCTCCCAAGCTCATGAAGGCGTGTTCCTGGGATATGGACATCCTTCTCACAAAGGATACAGGGTACTCAACAAGACCACCGGGCTTGTGGAAATAACATGCAATGTTATTTTTTATGAAGCTACTTTAGTGCGCAAGATTATGAAAGAACTGGTTCAAGATTGTCATGAGATCAATGATGTTAATGGATAATTGAACTTAGAAAATTCAAAATGTGAATCAATTTATTCGACTAGATCAATGAATGACTCATCTTCACAACTTGTTTCCTCAATTGGTGATCAAACAACCGAGAGGGCTAGTGATGCAAATGAACTTGCTGAAGGCCTTGGATTCTATGTCCTTAAATAAGAGCACAAATCTAGGGAGAATCTAACCTGGGGTACTTGGACCTGAAGAAGAAGATCGAGAAGAAAAGACTCCATAGACGGAACTGGTAGATCATGAAGGCCTAACTGACGAGTTAGGAGCTAGTAATATTAAAACTGGACATGTAGAAAATGATAACGTCATTATCTTGATTTCTGGAAGCTCACAAGATAGTGAAAGTAAACCTACAGAAGAACTAGTTTCAGATTCAACACTATATGGAACCAATCAAACGTTTGATCAACCAATTCATGAAAGTGAAATCGTTCTAGAGGAGTTCTATCATTCAGAGGTCCCAGTTGCTGGAATTCATATAACAAAACCATTCGTACAACCAATTGAAGTCAGTGAGCTTCACATACCTAAATGGCTGAGGCATCATCCAAAAGAAATTGTACTTGATGATGCTGCCGATCCTGTTCAAACAAGGAATGAAAGTCTTACATGCTTTATTTCCCAATTAGAGACAACAAAGATTGGAGAAGCTGTAAAATGGATGAATCGAATCAACGCGATGCAAGAAGACATTTCAGACTTCATCCGAAATAACATTTGGGACTTGGTTGATAGGCTTAATCACCAGTCTATGATAGGCACCAAGTTGGTCTTCAAGAACCAAGCGGGATGAAGCTAGTAAAATAGTAAGAAATAAGCGAGACTAGTTGCTAAATGATACGTACAATGTGATAATGGTTTATATCTCGCTAGGTCAACTGATCCATATGATCTTTCCTGATCTACTACACACCATATGATTACCCTATCAACGAGATAAGAGGATAAAGTCATTTGTGATACATGCTTGTTGTTTCAGACAGAAGATGAACACACAACATTAATGATCCCCAGTAAATTAACCAAGAAACCTTGTTTATAATATACTAATCATAATGCTTTCAGTATAAAATCCATCAAGGTTATCAAGAACAAACAAGATGAAGCTAGTAACATAGTTTGAAACAAGGCAATACTTGTTGCCAAGGGATACACACAATGTGAAGGCATTAATTTTGATGAGACCTTCGCACAAGTTGCAAAATTGAAAGTAATTAGGCTATTCTTATCCTATGCCACGTATCACAACTTCACTGTCTATCAGATGGTTGTAAAGAGTGCCTTTTTGAATAGGCAACTCAAAGAGGAGGTGTATGTTGAGAAACCTCCTAGTTTTGAGCAAGACACTAAGGTCTACAAGCTGCCGAAGGCATTATATAGATTGAAGCATGTACAACGAGCTTGGTATGAGACCCTATCCCAGTTTTGTTGAAGAATGGCTTTCGGAAAGGAAAGATCGACCATACTCTCTTCCTAATCAAACATGAAGGGGGCATCTTATTGGTCCAGATATACGTGGATGATATTATTTTTGGATCAAGGAATTCATCCATGTGTGAGAAGTTTGCCCTATTTATGCAAAGTATTTCAGATGAGTACGATGAGCAAAATGACGTACTTTCTTGGACTTCACATTCATCAATTTTGCAAATCAATTTTCTTTCAGAGGAAGTACATGAAGGACCTCATCAACAAGTTTCGTCTAGAGAAGTCAAAGACACTCAAGATTCCGATGAGAACAAGTGCTTGGATCACACCTGATGAAGAAGGAGAACCAATTGATCCAACCAGTTTCAGAAGAATTATTGGATCCTTGTTATATTTGATAGCTAGTAGACCAGATATATCTTATGCTGTTAGAGTATGTGCGAGATTTCATGCTAATACAAAGAAATAGCACGTGGAGGTTGCCAAAAGGATTGTGAGATACCTGAAGTACACTGATTCCCTACGAATTTAATATCCTAGATGCAATGAGCTCACTCTCTATGGTTATTCAGATTCAGACTTTGGAGGTTGCCAAATTGATCGCAAAAGTACGAGTGGGACATGTCAATTTTTGGGTTGCAACCTTAACTAAAGAAGCTGAATACGTGGCCGCTGCAAGTTGTTGTGCTCAAATTCTGTGGATCAAGCAACAAATGATGGATTATGATGTCGATTCGGGTTGTGTGCCAATCTATTGTGACAACAACAGTGCAATGAACCTCACGAAGAATCTAGTTCATCATTCAAGTGTTGGAATTGTATACATAAAAGCATTATGATTGGTATATTAGGAAACATTATGTTTGATATACTGGTAATCATTAATGACTTGCAATAAAAGACTCCTGTCTGAATTAACAATCATACGATGCGAACAAACACATCCAATTATCTGGTCGATAGGAAGATCATACGGTGTGTAAGTGATCACAGAAGGTCGTATAGATCATTTGACCTAGCGAGATATAAACAATTATGACAGCTGAGACAGTTTCTGGTTTGGCTGTCGGTTTAGGCTGTGACACACAAGCCCATAAGTGGTTTATCTTAACTGCTTTGTGTGACCGGTACATCTCAATGTATTGATAGGATCAACAATGAGATTAACCATTCTACTTGACATATGAATGAGTAAAGATATCAGTAACTTGGTCAGATCTAAAGTCTATTGAAAGCTGAGGGGCACACATGGGTTGATTGTCACTTTGACTTGCTATGGTGGAGAGTCTTACATGTGCTCATATATCTGCATCTTGGGTGATGGCAGTTTGTGTGGGGTTTCCTCAGGCTGTATTTAGATAACCATATCCATAGGATGGTGACATTCCTTGGGAAGCTCACGAGGTTTGTTATGCTAAGTCCTGTAGGCTGAATCATTGATTCAAGCATAAGCGATAAGGGTAGAGTGGTACTACTCATGAATAATAAGAGATTAATTAATTGCAGCTAATTGTTATATGATGAATAATTAATGAATGTCTGAAATCTTAAATATGGGGATTAACCAAGTCAATGCAACCCATTCCTAATAACGTGGTAATAAAGGGGTAGGTCAACATTAATTCTCTGATGACATTAATTAATGTTTATTAATTAATTTTGTTCTGGGTTGAACATGAAATTAATTAATAGGAGGCCCACTTTATTTTGCATTTGATCCCTGGTCTGGCCCAATAATGCTCAGAGCCCATTAGGGTTTATTAAACCCTTATAGCCCATTCTCCAGATCTATATAAATAGATCAATTCTCTCACTTCCCACATAAGTTTTGAAGTTTCAAATCAGAAACCTTAGAAAGAGTGGGCAGCTGTGTTAATCCTGTAGCGCATCCTCACCAGATTTCCGGATCGAGCAAGGGAACAGATTGGAAGATCAGATCTATAGGAACACCATCAATGATCTACAATCGTTATTCAATCTGCAGGAGTTGAGGTATTCCTTTGAATCTATGCATTAAATTAAATAGGAGCATGCATAGGGTATTATTGTTTGTCATAACATTATTTTGATATCCATAAAATGAATCCGGGGTTAAGAAATAAATGACGATTCATGTCACCTATTGTGACTCAATTCCTACAATCGAAAAATAAATTTTGACATTCAATTTATGCATGTTATTTAATTTATTGGGGATGGATTTATCTTTGTTGTGGATGTTTTTGTTCTCGTGGCCCCTCTCTGGTTTTTGGTTTTGTTTTTAAATCGTGAGAAAATCCGCGATTAGATTGATAGAAAAAATATGTAATAGATCTAGATCTATTGTATTATTTTTTTATTCAATATGTAACCGATTTGAGAAAGAGAGCAAGCACAACGATGAAGATGGTGCAACAACAGTTTTCGGTGACTGTCCAGCCACACACAGGCGGTGCGTGGCGGTTGCCGGTGACGGCAGCACGCAGTGCTCGCGCTCTGTGCGTGGCAGATCTCTGCAGAAACAAGGCCGCGCACGGTGGAAAAGCACCACCTACCCGCCTAGTGAAGAAGTCAAAAGAGACATCCGATTGGACACCTTCCAATTTGCCTCTAACGGGCATTTATTTCAAACCTTCTATCTTACTGCTATAAATACTGGATATTTCAACATAAGAAGGTTACGAACTCGTTATGAAGTTAAGATTTTACAAGTTACATCTTATGAGAACCGAATTCAAGCAAGCTTAAAAAGCTAAAGTTCGGGCTTAACATTCGAGGCTATTAAACTTTTTCGTGTGTCACATTAGTGAACACGAGATTCAGAACCTTAGTGTTCTTGAGTTATTTCTTGGTAGTCTTTCTCTCCAAGAAAAACTACAGCAGTCAAGTATGTCTTGTACTCAGACTCTTACGGGCAATCTGCCACCGAGGAGACAGTTCAAGGGAGAACTATAAACACCCTATTCCAAATACGAGGAGGCTGAGTGGTGTGTCCAAACTCTGCGGAGCTGCGAAGCGAAGAACCAAGCAAGGACCAGACAAGTCTGCTTGTGGACTGAAGAACGAGGCACTCTTCAGCAAGCAATAGATCGTAGGAGCACCTGAAAAGTTCTAAGCTTAGTGGATTACCATACTTAGGTCTGAAGAGTGGACGTCGGCCCTTTTGGCCCAATCCACTATATATCGTTTCTCATTTATCGCTTTCCTTTATTGTCAGATTACTTTCATTTAAAACTAAACACTCAAGTGTTGCGGTATACTTCGAATACTTACCTAAAACATATTTGACCCTAAATACCTGATCTAAAGATTAGACAAACCAAGCTGACACGTCACTATCAGCTTGGATAAGTGCAAGTATACCGTGTTAAACAAATCAATTGCTATTGTACATATTAAGTATGTTCTTATAAACCGGGACCAACAACTATATTATTGATAATTATGTATTGATAATTGTATGATAATTGAGTATTGTAAATGTAAACTATATTATAGATAATTGTATGATAATTGAGTATTGCAAAGGTAAACTATATTATTGATAATTGGGTATTGCAAAGGTAAACTATATTTCAAATTGCAATTTTCAAGTTACTTTTGTCAAGTACTCTTATAAATCAAACCACCAAGATTCGAGAATCAACAATTGCTGCTAGAAGAAGGGCCACTTAAGAATGAAAAATTAAAAAATGGACAACAAAAAACAATAACAGCAACCCAATTGGACATGGGGTATTCCGAAGCTAAGCCGAGTTAAAAGCCAAACTCAAAAGGTGCGAGGAACAATTCTGAAACCTTCAAGAGGAAAATGGAAGGGTCACCCAAGAGGCAATAGCCCTTCGACAAAAATTGGCTTTAAACCAGAATGAGGGGCAGGATTAGACTCCATCTAGGAGTCGTACTCCACAGACCAATCCAAGCAGAACCTGCGAGGAAATTTCCCAAGCCCCAATAGATTTACCCAGAAGTAGTTGGGCACCAACCGAAGTAGGGGACTCAACAAAAAAAGATAAAACTGCTCGAGAAATAGCTTTACCAAATGCAAAAGCTAATGTACTTAATTCCTAGGGGCCCAACTCCCCCAAAGAACATACCATCGGATAGCTATGCCGAATCACCCTTCACTCAAAGCATATCGGTAATACAATTGCCATCTCGATTCACAATGCCCACAATAAAAACATATGATGGTAAGAAAGATCCAAATGAATTCATCACTCCTTACAAGATGAAGATGCAAACCACTGTAATCCCAGATCACCAATGCGAAACATGCATGTGCAAAAGCTTCAGTGCATGCCTGGATGGGTCAGCCATGCAATGGTTCATGCATCTACCCCAAACTCGATCTCGTCATTCTCTGAGTTGCACCATTCTTTTACTCAGCATTTTCAAGCAGCCAAAGAGCAACCAAGAGATCAGATGATCTCTATTCGATCATTCAAAAAAATAAATCCCTGTATGATTTCCTATGGCAATTCAACTGAATCAAAGTCACCATACCAAACTACCTCGAAGAGACGGTAGCATCGACTTTTAAGAAATGCCTCAGCCGAAATTCCTATATCTTCTGGAAGTTAGTCAAGTACCCCAGTTCAACCATGACTGAGGTGCTTGCGAGGGCCGAAGCCCAGATTCAACAAGAAGTCAAAGAAGAGAACTTCGGCAGAAGAGATAAATTGAAAATTAAAAATACTCGCATGGAGAGGAAAAGTGAGACATGGACCGATGTTCGGTACCAATCATACCCCACTCAAACCTAATCTGCAAATCAGAGAGTAAAGTTGGTATCAAAAACACCTTCTAATAGCCCGATGGTTCCTCTACGCACTGATATCCGAGAAATGCATAAAACCAGCAATGTCATTCAATTGCCAAGGAAAATGATTGCAAGGCCTGAACGAAGAGATATTTCCATGTACTACGAGTTCCATCAAGACAACGACCATCGGACCAACGATTGTCGTGATTTGAAAAAAGAAGTCGATCGGCTTTTAGCCGTAGGGCTATTGACACATCTTCAAACACCCTAAAAGGGAAATGTTTGTAAAAGGGATAAAAATGGCGAGGGGACCTCAAAAGATCCCACGCCTGCTACGAGGGAAAACAAGTAGCTTTTCCCGAAGAGCCTTGGTAGCCATAGATCGAGAGAGTCATCAACATTCTCAAAGGGGGCTCCAGGATGACCAGATAATCTAGAAATGCCATGAAGAGGCATTTTTTAGGAATAAGAAACTAACTCATTTATCAAGTAAAAGCATCTCCCCACGAGATTTGCTTCGGCGCTGAGGACGAGAGCGAAGCATGTTATCCCCATAATGATGTGCTCGTCATATAATTAATAATAGTAAATTTTCAAGTAAAACAAATCCTTGTTGATAGTGGAGCATCGTCCAATGTCATTTTCTTCAAAACTCTCTGAGGGATGGGCATCTCGGACTACGAAGTAGCTGACAATCCAATAACGCTAGTTGGATTCAGCAGAGAAAAACTCAACTCCCTCTGGGAAGTAACACTACCATTTTTCACAGAAGGGATGAACTTGTCAACAAAATTCCAAGTGGTCGACGCCCCTTTGACCTATAATGTTTTGATCGGACAACCCTAGATCCATGCAATGAAGGTCGTTCTATCCTCCTACATCCAAATGATCAAATTCCCTACTCCTTGGCGAATCCAAACCATAGAGGGTGATCAGCTTACATCAAGAAGCCGCTATGAGATCATCCTTTGTATCGTTCACATGGTGGAGTCCAAACCAGTCGAAGGAGGATCAGAGGTACAAATCGATCCAAGGAACCCTGATCGCCCATTAAAATTATAAAGATTTATTATAATATAGCGATGCAAATAAATTTATAAACCCAAAGGAATGTTGAACACACAGGGATTGTGCAACGAGATTATTTCATGTACTGGCATAGTTTATCTATTCTTTGTTTGAGCAAATCAAAAATTGAGAAGGGTTTTTGTTTTCAAAACAAAAAAGAACTTTTGAAATAAAATTCAATAATAAAAAGCACAGATTCTAGGGAAATCAGCCAATCAAATTCAACATGCATAAACAATCAATCCAAACCCAAAATAATTACTTAGGTGGGAAATCTGATATTGTGGAATTAATTTCTTTGTTGGGCAATTAAAACCTAGATTATTAACTAGTGATCATCTCCTCTTGATCTCAAATACACAAGTTAATCAATCTCAATAAAGATACAGATTTGAAAACCCTACAACTGATTTTTCTTTTTGAGACAGAAACCAATTATATCAAAATTCTATTTTCTTATTATAAATTATCTCCTCTCGGTCTCAAATTAATAACTATAAACTTAATCCAATTTTCATCTCTCGATCCTTCAATTGAAAATAGATTTTGGAATGAAAAACATAGAATTTGAACCAGTTAATTAAGGCTTGGATTTAATCGAATTAACACATGCTAAAAAGCATGGAGAAAACCCTAGAACCTATTAAGGGTTCTAGCCTAACATAATTGAAATAAACATTGCAATAAACATAAAATAACTTACTTGATTCATTAAAGAAATAGGAACCTTGAAGTACTTGAATGTCTTCAATCCAAAGCAACAATAAAAATAAAGAGTACTAGGAAATTAAAGGGCTTAATGCTGAAATATAATGATAAAAGAGAGATTAAAAACTGAAATTAAAGACCTAGAGAACTCTATTTTCGATTTAAAAGAGGTCCTATTTATAGGGGAGAATATCACAACTCTCCAAAACTGGCAACAATTTCCATTCCGGGCCTCTGTGTCGATTGACGGGCTGCATTTCGGTTGACACAACTGCAAAATCCTCTATTTTGATCGACGGGGGCCCTGTCGATCGAGACAGAGGCTTCTGTATCGCCTGAGATCTCTTCCTTTGACTCTTTCTGCGCAGTCTCATGGTTTTGGCCATAACTTGTGCTCCCGAACTCTAATTGACCCAATTCCAGTTGCGTTGGAAAGCTAATTGTTGGTCCCCGATCAGAGTTATGATATATGCAGAGGAAGTATTAATGTTTATCTTGCACGTGTCTTGCTAAGGTCTCAACTTAGCAAGTGTTTATCTAAATGTTTTAGCTCGTGCATTCGTTAAATTGATTGCAGTTTATACTACAACACTTGGTGTGTTGAGTTTCAAATGATTTAACCAACGAACTAAATAGCATAGCAAAGCAGTAAATGACACAAGGATTTTATAGTGGTTCGAACAATTGTTCTACGTCCACTCTTCAGTCCTCCGACTGAAAATTTCACTAGAAGAATGAGTACAAGGTCAGGCCTGATCACTAACGTTGAGCAGCTCCTCCATCTGGTCAGTACGCACCTTCAAGCACCTCGATCTCCAATCTTCAACTGGTGTCGCTCCTTAGAGTGAGGACAAACCTCCTTTCTCCTTGGACATCGACTGCTGGAAGTTTTATAGTTCTTCCTGGAACCTATCCTTGTGTTGGCGTAGCCCGTACGAATCACTCTTGCACCACAATAGTGACTGCTAGATTCTTTATGGAATAGAGAGAATCCCAACTATACATCTTAAAGATAAACTTCACAGGTCTTCGAGCTTTTGTTGTGAAAGCTTTGAAAAAGCTTCAATGAAGAACTTAGCTCGGTTGAGTTCGCGTGATAAAGAGATTGAGTTTGATCTCTTTTGTTATCTCTTGTATGTACAAAATCACAAACCTTTGAATTAATTACGGACGACACCTATTTATAGGTGAAAATTCAAACAACCGTTTGAATCTTGTCCGTAAGAGTCAAAGTGAATGCTCGCCTATCTGCATGCTTCCTTTTTTGCAGTGGACAGAGACTCTTCAAGTCCCTTTATCTCTGATTGGCGTAACATCTATCTCTAGCCGTCGTTTGTTAGAACAGATCTTTTGTAGGTCTGAACCCCTTTTTCTTCATGATGATTATTCCATCCTCTTGATTGGTTGGTTATTCTCGTAACTTGTAATCCGTGTGATGTTCGACTTTGTAGTCTTTCTCTTGATTTCTGATTGCTGACTTATTGTTATGTGTCAGATATCTCTGCAGATTGCTAGAACTTCTTCTTCAGCATTTTCATTGCTTCCTCCGCATTGCTGGTCACCATGATCTTCAACAGTCTTCAGCAATTGGATGAGTTTGTTGACTCCTTCAGCAAACTTAATCCTTTCTTTTTCTTAATCTATTACAACTCGAGTATTAATTTCTATGCATGACTTTCTACAATTAACTCGATACTGAGTTGTTAAAGCTTTGATCCCCAAAACATATCAACTATGATAATGAATTGGTTTACAATGATGAGGTCTAACAATATTCCTCACAATTTCCCCCTTTTTGGTGCGATCAAAGCCACTATCTAAAACTTTAATCTTGACTGATCATGGGAAAGCTAATTACTGATATTACACAAAAAATTCCTATCAATTCTATTCTCAGTGTCTCAACTCCCTTAGACTCGGCATTGTTCCTAATCATTCCCCCTTTACATATAAAGGGTATTGCTCGATTAAACAAGTCAATCAGGTAAATAGCTACAAGGTCATATTGTCAGGTAAGTACCAAGCATATTCACGAATAATATCATCAAGCAATCACAGGAACATATCGCACACATCACACTCCACGCCGTTTGCTGATTACACCAAATGTGTAATTTAAGCTAATTCACTTAGATCATCGTTGGACAATGAGATGTTGTCTTCAGCCTGGGTTAGTTTATATTGATAATCATACTTTTTAGTACAGTCACATAACCCAAATTGGAAAGATTGTTCAAGTAACTAGGAGATGTAGAGTTTGGAGAGATATTACTTCTTTGTTGCTTAAGAGTCTGAATCAGCAGCATTCTTGGCACTTGAGGAACCTGATATGTGTGTAATTTGTACTATTTTTGGAGTTTTAATTGAATGATTTGATGAGGATTAGGTGCAATAATCACACACATATCCTTTCTTTTTATTGATTTTCCTTCACTGGGTGTTCGAGAGTTGTTTTGAGTATGCAGGACATAAAATGAGTTAGAAATTCGAGTTTTGGAGCAAAAATGAGGCTGAGGGCGAAGAAAATCCTGTTCGGGACACACATGTCCCATTCAGGACTGAAAAAGGGACAAAAAGCCGGAAATTCGAGGCCCATCCCGTTCGGGACAAGCCGGTCCCGCTCGGGACCCGTGTTCAGGATGCCCCATTGCGTTCGGAACTCGAAAATTTGGCGTGAATTTGAGGAGAGAAAAATGGGAAGGCCGAAGCCCATCCCGTTCGGGACCAATTCGTCCCGTTCGGGACCTATCGGGGTTTTTTCAGCGAGAAGCTTATTCCATCCCGCTCGGGATGGAAGTTTTCAAAGCAGATTCTGCTCGGGATCGAAGTGCTGAGGCTGCGGATTTCTCAACTATAAACGGCCAAGGGATGTCACAAAATAAGGGTTCGACTCTTAAAAACCCTAGAGAAAAAAGGCATAAAGTAGAAGCGTAATTCACGTCTCAAGGCTGGGAATCGAAGGTTGAAGGAAGGATTTGAAGCTAGAATTGAAGATTCATCATTAAAAACCCTATGCTTTCTTGTCTTCCCTTCTCTTCTATGATTCAATTTGGGATATTGATGTTTTTCATTGTATTCATGAGTAGCTAAACTCATTGTTGAGGATTTGGATGTGATTGGGATTGATTTGAATATTGTTTGGATTTGAGTAATTGAGTTTTCAAGGGTTTGATTATTATTGTGGATTTGAATTTGTGTTCCTTTCATGCTTGATCACCATGTGTTGGAAAGTATGCCTCAATGAACTAACTTGATAGGTTTGTTAATTAGAGGGGATTGCAATAATAATTAGGTGTTGTTTCACTTAGAAGATAGGTGAATTGACATCTAGGTCATTAAATTCTTGAGCTTTTGGGAGTTAATCGAGATTAATATACTTAGACTTAGGTTGAGATCGAGATTAATCTATGGTTGTTGCACCGGTGGTACTAAGGGTAATAACTAGAGTTAGGTGAATTTACCCAAATTATCTACTGAAATTGTTTCGTAAAGTTAGCAAGTCCAAACATATTCATAATCTACCCCAATCCATCCTATGTTCCTCAACTGTTCTCTCTTTGGTAATCTTAAGTCAGTCATTTGGTATTTCATTTCGTTGTTACATTAATCTTTAGAATTTTAGGTAGTTTATAATTGATCATTCAAAGTCATTTTATCGCGTCTAGATATTAAGTTCCATAATCAATACCTTTTACTTAAACAACGGGTGAATTGAGTCTTCGTGTTCGATAATTTTTACTTGATAAAAATACTGCATCAAGTTTTGGTGCCGTTGCCGGGGACTCAAGGTGTAGGTCGTTGTTTGACATTAGGGGATTTAAAAGCTTGGTAGTCTAGATTTATTATATAGTTACTTAATTTTAGTTCTTGTTGGTGCAGGTTGTGCATGATTACAAGGGCTAAGGCAAAGAAAATACAAGAACAGGCAGCACAGGTAGTAGTGAAAGAAGACATGGCTGAGGAAGATCAAAGAAATGACAGACAGCTGATCGAGAATCTGCAAAGGCAGCTGGAGAAGTCCGAGCCCAGGTTAATAATAACGCGGGGGAACGGGAGCGTAGAGAAGAAAGGAGAAATCCTCTTCAAAGTCTATTCCGACCTCCAAGGGGAGAATCTACTGATGGATTCAATTTGCGGACTGACGCTACTCACTTCGAGATCAAACCCCAGCTTGCTCAGATGGTACAGAAGAATCAATTCGGAGGGAAACCTAATGAAGATCCGAATGGGCATATCCAACAGTTTTTGGAGGTAGCAGACATGATAAAGATCAACCAAGTACCCCAGGACCAGGTCAGGATGTATCTGTTCACCTTCTCCCTGAAAGATGAGGCTAAGGCTTGGTTGGTTGGGCTAAAGAAGAATGAGATAAGCACATGGGCAGATCTGAAGGAGAAGTTTTTGCTGAAATATTTTCCACCAGGGCTGACACTGAAAAGGAAGGCAGAAATTCAGTCATTCAGCCAGCAATATGATGAGCCACTGTACGAGGCATGGGACAGGTTTCGAGAGATGCTGAGGAAATGTCCAAAACATGGGATGTCTGATGCAGAAATTATTTGCCACTTTGATGCTGGAGTAGATAATGACACACAACTCCGACTGGATAATATTGGTGGAGGAGATTTCCTTGATCTAGAGGAAGATGAGGCCATGAAGGCGATTGAAAAGCTGGCCGAAAATAGTTACAAGTGGCCAAAAGAAAGAAGGGATTTTAGAGTTGTGAAGAGTGTTGCTGCTACAAGGGATCAGGAAGAGATGAAGGAAAAAATGGCTTCTTTGGAAACAAAGATGGATCTTCTTCTTTTGGATAGAACTCAACAGCAACAGCAGCAAATGGGGAGTTCCTCAAGGGGAGGAACTCAAATTCCGAATCAGTACAGCGAGATGGCACAATTGGAAGCCCAGTCAATTGATGATGTGAACTACATTGGCAGAGGAAATTATGGGAATTACCGAAGGCCGTACTATCAGAATGATAACCCTCCATATCATCCCAATAACCGATTCCACCCGAATCTATCTTATGGGAATCCGAATAATGCTATGAATCCACCTCCAGGATTTTAACAGAGAGGAGAAGGATCGAATCAGGGGAATGGGGGTGATAATATGAGGAGGCAGTATGGGCAGCAGGACAGAAGAGGACAAAGTTTGAGAGAAGAGGAATTTGAGAAGAGATTTGATAAATACGACAGTATGATGACAGAAATGCAGAATCAAATATCTACTATTGCTAAGCATGTGAGCGGGAATCATAAGCAGGGGCAGTTTCCCAGTGATACTGAGGCCAACTCGAAGAAGAATTGCAGTGCTATAACCACAAGAAGTGGTAGGTCATATGACGAGCCCAGTAACCCCACAGCGGGTAAAGACAAACAAGGGCACCATGATAAAATTTCAGAAGAAGAGGAGATTGAAACAGAAGTGACTCCCCAGCTAGTCAAAACACAAAAGGGGAGCACATCTGAGGAAATTTCCAAGGGAAGCAACATACCCTTTCCTCAGAGACTTGCGAAGAATAAGTTGAGCAAGCAATTTGCAAGGTTTTTAGACCATTTGAAAAAGGTGCAGATTAATTTGCCACTGCTGGAAGTTTTGCAAGATATTCCTGGTTATGCCAAATTCCTAAAGGAATGGGTGACACAAAGAAGGAAATTTGGAGAGTTTGAGACAGTGAACTTATTTGAAGAGTGCAGTGCATTGATCCAGAAAAAGATGCCTATCAAGAGGCAAGATCCGGGGAGTTTCACCATCTCCTGTGTCATTGGTGGATTGGAGTTTGGCCATGCATTGTGTGATTTGGGTGCGAGCATTAATCTGATGCCGCTATCTATCTTCAATAGACTGCAGATTGGGGAGATCAAACCGACCACCATTACTCTCCAAATGGCAGATCGCTCTCTATCACAGCCAAAGGGAATTGTGGAAGATGTTCTGGTCCAAGTCAAGGATTTTATACTCCCCGCGGATTTTGTAGTTCTGGATATGGAGGAAGACAAGAATGTGCCGTTAATTCTTGGGAGACCGTTCTTGCGTACTGGAGGAGCCTTGATTGATGTGAGGGAAGGAGAGCTGACTCTCCGTTTCAATGACCAGAAGATTACATTCTCCATCTTAGATGCGATGAAGAAGCACGAGGACAGGTATGACGAGTGCAACAACATTGAGGTAATATCTTTTCCTTTGTCTTTTGGTCATGAGAAGAAAGATGCTCTGGAAGAGGTTATTCATGACTCTTTGCACTCTAACCTTGATTTTGATGAGCTTTATGAGGTTTGTGATGAGTTGCTAGAGATGGTGAATGCGTTGGAAGATGCACCAGAGGTCAGACCAAAGCAGGATGTGAAGTTTCTGGAATTGAGGACTAAGGAGGAAGAGCTAGAGGCGAGATTGAAGAAGGAACAAAGCAAGAACGAAGCCCCAGTGGTGGAGTTAAAGGAACTGCCAGATAGCCTCAGATATATCTTCCTTGGGGAGGATGACACTTATCCAGTCATTGTTAACTCGGCATTGTCTTCCGTGGAGATTGAAAAGCTTAAGAGGGTCCTGAGGATGCACAGATCAGCTATAGGGTGGCAGATTTCCGACATAAGGGGGATCAGCCCGTCTATGTGATGCATAAAATCATTCTTGAAGAATGGAGCAAGCCAAGGAGACAACCTCAAAGGAGACTGAATCCGAAGATGCAAGAGGTGGTGAAAAAGGAAGTGATGAAGCTGCTGGATAATAATATCATCTATGCCCCGAGTGATAGTGAGTGGGTCAGTCCGACTCACATGGTTCCCAAGAAAGGTGGGTTCGAGAAGGTTATCAAGCCAGGAGGAGAAGAAGTGATCAAGAGACCGACTATCGGATGGCGTTTCTGCATTGATTACAGGGCTTTAAATAATGCAACTCTTAAAGATCATTTTCCTTTACCCTTTATTGATCAAATGCTTGACCGTCTTGCAGGAAAGTCTCATTATTGCTTCTTGGATGGATACTCTGGATACAATCAGATTGTGGTGGCACCTGAAGACCAGCACAAGACAGCCTTCACTTGTCCCTACAGGATTTTCGCCTATCGGAGGCGCAGGAGGAATGATGATGCTCCGGGCTCTACCCAGCAGTGATCATCGTCTTTCCGCCTTTTCAAACTTAGTCGTCTTCGGACTAAGTTTGGGGGGTTGGACGAACACCGGTTCTCTCTCTATCCCTATCCTTTTTACTTGTTATGTTGGAACTATTTTATTTGCGTTTCTATTGTACTGAATATCTAGTTAGTTTGATTTAGGATTCATTTGATGTAGTTGTTTTGAAGCATTCGATTTGGTTGTAAAATGATTGATCTTTAACTGATGGAGGTTGTTTGATATTGGGAAATTATTGGTTCTTGCTGTTTTTTTTATGTAGTTGTTTTGAAGCATTCGATTTGGTTGTAAAATGATTGATCTTTAACTGATGGAGGTTGTTTGATATTGGGAAATTGTTGGTTCTTGCTGTTTTTTTTTGTGATGATGTGATACAGGTGGATGGAGCTGAAACAAACGGAACCATGCCGAATTTGTTTTGTTTTCCACCTGGTTAAACTGTCGGAAGTTGGGTACACACACTCTAACACTTAACTCTCACACTAAGCATGAATTGAATGATTTATTTTGACTTTGAGTACTTGCAAGTGAAGTGTGCTTGATTGTGATAACTTAGGCTTGAGATTGAATTTGTGACGAAGCATGAACATGATTTGAATCGTTTGAGCTTATGATATGGCAGAATAATTTGAAGTTGATGCATGTTTTTAGTTGAACAAATTTGGCATTTGACGTCATGTTATATTAATGCTTAGAACTCAACAACTTTAAACTTGTGAGATTTGAGCCTAATGAGTCTATTTTACCTCATTATTGATTGGTTGTGAGAGGCAAGCCACAAGCGGAATGAGTAGAGTCTGTCGATGCCACTTAGTTTAACATGTTACATTGAACTAGAAAATGATCTTAGGCCATTCCTTCTTAGTACCTACCTTTGATATTGTTGGAGAATAAGGTGGAAACATAATTGCCCTAACCATTGTTTTGGAGCCACTTTGAGCCTAATTTTTTTTTTCATATGTGCTTAGGAGCAAGTTTGAGGGTTGGGATGAGTTGAGATAAGAAGAAGTGAGTGCTTGGATTGAATCTTGTGAGTGAGTTGAAATAATGATTGACAAAATTTTGTGGGAAAGAAAAAGAGAAAAAAAGAAAAGAGAAAAGAGAAAAGAGAAAGAGGAAAAGAAAAAGAAAAAGAAAAAGAAAAAGAAAAAGAAAAAAAATATATATATAATTGAAAAGAGGTTCGAATGCATATTGAGTGATACCAGTTGAGGACTTTATCAGATTATGGAATTGAAGTATTTACTTGGTGTTGAAGGGTTGATTGGTTGAATGTTGAGAAGATGGTCGGGATGAATGAGTCACTTTTGCCTAAAACACCCTACCTGTTAGTAAGTCACGTTACAACCCGATAAAAGTCCTATTTGATTCTAGTACGATGTTTCAATGTGAACAATTGTGGCAGAGATGAACGATATGAATGAAACTTGTATACTTGTGCTTGAGTGAAAGAAAGAAAAAATGAACCTTATACAACTGAGTGTGAGTGTTACACCTTATATGATCACATGCCGGTAAGGTTGAGTTCTTTGCATTAATCCAAACATGGTGGATAATGAAAACATTGTGAGATTGAAATATGCATTGATAGATAGTGGTGAGCCGTGAAGCATTGCACCAAGCGAATGAAAATCTAGTTTTTGTTTTTGATTGAGGACAATCAAAGGTTTAAGTTTGGGGGGTTTGATATGTGTGTAATTTGTACTATTTTTGGAGTTTTAATTGAATGATTTGATGAGGATTAGGTGCAATAATCACATACATATCCTTTCTTTTTATTGATTTTCCTTCACTGGGTGTTCGAGAGTTGTTTTGAGTATGTAGGACATAAAACGAGTTAGAAATTCGAGTTTTGGAGCAAAAATGAGGCTGAGGGCGAAGAAAATCCTGTTCGGGATAGACATGTCCCGTTCGGGACTGAAAAAGGGACAAAAAGCCAGAAATTCGAGGCCCACCCCATTTGGGACAGGCCGGTCCCGCTCGGGACCCGTGTTCGGGATGCCCCATTGCGTTCGGAACTCGGAAATTTGGCGTGAATTTGAGGAGAGAAAAATGGGAAGGCCGAAGCCTGTCCTGTTCGGGACCAATCCGTCCCATTCGGAACCTATCAGGGTTTTTTTAGCGAGAAGCTTATTCCATCCCGCTCGGGATAGAAGTTTTCAAAGCAGATTCTGCTCGGGATCGAAGTGCTGAGGCTGCGGATTTCTCAACTATAAAAGGCCAAGGGATGTCACAAAATAAGGGTTCGACTCTTAAAAACCCTAGAGAGAAAAAGGCACGAAGTAGAAGCGAAATTCACGTCTCAAGGCTGGGAATGGAAGGTTGAAGGAAGGATTTGAAGCTAGAATTGAAGATTCATCATTAAAAACCCTATGCTTTCTTGTCTTCCCTTCTCTTCTATGATTCAATTTGGGATATTGATGTTTTTCATTGTATTCATGAGTAGCTAAACTCATTGTTGAGGATTTGGATGTGATTGGGATTGATTTGAATATTGTTTGGATTTGAGTAATTGAGTTTTCAAGGGTTTGATTATTATTGTGGATTTGAATTTGTGTTCCTTTCATGATTGATCACCATGTGTTGGAAAGTATGCCTCAATGAACTAACTTGATAGGTTTGTTAATTAGAGGGGATTTCAATAATAATTAGGTGTTGTTTCACTTAGAAGATAGGTGAATTGACATCTAGGTCATTAAATTCTTGAGCTTTTGGGAGTTAATCGAGATTAATATACTTAGACTTAGGTTGAGATCGAGATTAATCTACGGTTGTTGCACCGGTGGTACTAAGGGTAATAACTAGAGTTAGGTGAATTGACCCAAATTATCTACTGAAATTGTTTCGTAAAGTTAGCAAGTCCAAACATATTCATAATCTACCCCAATCCATCCTATGTTCCTCAACTGTTCTCTCTTTGGTAATCTTAAGTCAGTCATTTGGTATTTTATTTCGCTGTTACATTAATCTTTAGAATTTTAGGTAGTATAATTGATCATTCAAAGTCATTTTATAGCGTCTAGATATTAAGTTCCATAATCAATACATTTTACTTAAACAACGGGCGAATTGAGTCTTCGTGTTCGATAATTTTTACTTGATAAAAATACTGCATCAGAACCTGCGGTGGGCTTCTTCATTTTGCTGAGGGTTTCTGTTGTCTTCTTCATGAAGTTGTCCACGAGAGCTTCTCGTTCTTGTCTTCTGATTCTTTCCTTCTCTTCAATCCTTCCTTGCTCTTCTCTCTCTTCCTCTTCACGTAGTCTCCTTAGCTCTTCTTCTTATAGTCTTCTTGCTTCCAGTCGACAAATTCTTTCTTCTTGCTCCATTCTCCTTTCTGCTTCTTCAACTAACCTCTTCTCTTACCCCTCTTTGATCGCAGTAAAAATTCCAGTGGAGAAGGTCTCGAAGTTGTCTAGTTGGATGGCAAGAATCTCGTCTTTGGCTTCAGACACTTTGGTAGAAATGTTCTTGTTCATGCTTGGAATCATTTGCTCTCCGATACTCTGTCCCACCATGGTATGAGTATAGTGCTGGAGATCTCTTTGATAAGTGCTGGTGTTCACAGGCTCAATTGCCATGAGTGTAGAGTCCTCAGCAGGTACAATTTGATTTTCGTTGGTAGACATGAGAGCTGTGGTTGCCAATCTTGCGATTGAGGTGGATGGTTGATCAGCCTGGGCCATTTCAGAGCGTGCAATTTCCCTTTCTTCTTCTTCTGCATTAGGATGCTGTTTGGATGACCTTGAGTCTTGTACTCTGAAGGGCTTGTTGGCAAATTGGTTTAGAATTTTCTCCTTGAATTTCAACATCTTCATCCCATTTTCCTCTTTCTTTCTTTCAGCTTGCTCTTCTGATAGCTTCTTCTTTAGTTCTTCAGCAACGACCATTTGACGTCTGGTGGCATGAGATTTGAAATTCTGAGTGAATGGTGGAGAGTCTTCTATGGCATATGCGGAGGGTGGCAAAGATCGATCACCGGTGGCTACTCTGTGCGCCTTGATCTTCTGTAACCTCGCAGCAACTAGCTTCTCCGTATACTGTCTCTTGGATGTCTGGTCCATCCAATCATCAACCCATTCTTCTTCACACCTCCAGTAGTTAAGGTCCATCCTTGCCATCATGATTGAGTGATCCTCATAATGTAATTCATGAGTGGCATAATCAAAGAATTGCCATCTCTTGAACTCGATTATCAACCATTCTTGATCGGACGTCTCTCCTTGGAGTTCAGCAGGATATGAGTCATAACTTCGGCAGCAACATGAGTTTATATAAAGATACTGATGTCTCGTTCCTAGGAGATGAGATCCTCGTTCCCCTCATCTCTTACTGTGATAGGAGGACACCATTGTGCAATCCCTTTTGCTTTGTAGTTTCTGTCAGGTGGTCCTTCCATCGGCACTCTAAGAGTTTCTTCTCTGAATATGGATTCTCCATCAGTGATAGTCCCTGCATCTTCTTCATCAACAGAGCTGGGAATATCACTGAAGGATATACCTGAAACTTTTGGAGAGCTGAGAACTAGAATGCCTCGTTGCCAAATGTCTTCTATAGTTCTTTCGAGCACTCTGGTGGTATTTGCTCCTGTATTCCATCCTAGAACGGTAGAAGGTTCAATACCTAATCATCATAGATATTTCTCATTCCGAGCTCGCAAAATGGCTGTGAGCTCTGCTTGTAGTTGTGCTCTTGTCTCACCATCTAGTGAGGTATTTGCTTCAGCAGTAGGTTCCTCAGCAGCTCCTCCTTCATCTACTGTGGTAATCTGCTAGGCATCTTCTGGCATGACTGTCTCTGAATCTACATTTCTCGGCTCTGCTTCCTGAATTTATGAATCGATGATCGGGATCTGGTTTATTGCTATTTGCAGATCGGCTTCTGCCATGATTGTCACAAATCGGCTTTCTCCTTGCGCAGCCAATTGTGCTCGTTCACTTTCCTTTTCAACAACAAGACTGCTACCTTCTGTCTCAGCAGCCTGCATGACACTTCATCCGAAAATTTCTTCAGCACTTACGCTTCCCCCTAGATCGGTGGAGGGCTGAAAATGTGTTGTTTCGCAACTCCTTTCTCCTTGTCCTGGAGTTAACGATCTCCTCGATTCCATTAGGGCTTCTTTTAGTTGTCGTCGCTCAAGATCAGCAATCGCTTCCACATCTTCAGCGAATGTGACCTTGCTTTTTCCTATGTCGGCTTGCATTTTCTCAACATCCTTTTGAGTAATGCGACTTGTTTGTTCTCCAGCTTGAATCCTGATGTTTTTCTCGGCATAACTAGCCATGACTTTTGCGTATCTTGAATCCCTTTCTTCAAGTGTCATCTCAAGTCGGAACTTGGCGTAGTCTCTTTCTTCTTGTGTTATTTGGAGCGCTTTCCTTTGTTGGTCCCATTTACAGAGTCGTCGTGCTTAAACAGAAGCACGAAATGCAGCGAAAGTTCTTAAATCTTATCTTACACTTAATCTTCTCTAAATTTTTAGCTTTATGTTCAAGTATGTGTTAGATTGTTTCAAGATATACACTAGCAACTTGATGTTCCTAGGTTTCAAATCCAAACAGGAAACAATAAAACAGTAAATGACACAGAGTTTATAGTGGTTTGATCCAATAGATCTACGTCCACTCCTTAGCTAAAACGCTAAGAATTCCACTAAAAAGATATCGGAATACAAGGATTAGCCAACACATGGAACGTATGGTGAACTTTCGAGCCAGCTCCTGCACAACTATCCTCCGTTATCCTACTTCTTTTCAGGTGTAGCTCAGGCTGAGTCAAGGGCACACCTTCGTAAAACTCACCTTTACTACTTTTGGAAGTTTTAGAGTTCCTTCTGAACTTTCCTTTGATTTTGGTTAATGCCCATCCTAGTCAGTCTCTTTTCAGAGATTTGACTGCTGGATGCTTCCAAGATTGGAAGGTATCCTAATGATTGAACCTTAAAAAGGTTTCAATAAACCACTTGAGTGTCAGATCTTGAATGTAGGAGACACTTGGTGGTTGAGAGCTTTTAAGATTCTTCTTGTCTCGTAAATGCTCTCGTGACTACGTTCTTACTTTTCATTTTTCAAAGGAATCTCACTGTAAACGCCTTTTGATGTGGTTGAGGTTCCTTAGTTCGTGAGTAATGGAAGCAGTAGTCTTTCTCTCTTGTCTGGATCTTCTTTTTATATCTGGAGATTCAAAACTTGAATCTCCATACCCATTAGACACAACGGATCCTTGCTCCAAGAGAGTGATAGCTTTTTCCCTTACTTTCTGCCTGGAACAATACTTTTTAGCTACTTCGGGTAAAGTCGACGTCCTTGGTTGTACGATTTGGCAGAACGGGAGCCTTAGCAGATGTCTTTTACCTTGTCTTTGCTTAGCATTCTATGGGAGATGCTAGATGTAATCTGCTAAGTGTCTAGAGTCTTGATTGCTGAAGGCTTCTCCTATTAACAATTTGCTAGTCATTAGCAATCTGCTTGCCTTTAGCAATCAGCTAGTCTCTCTATCTGCTAGATGTCTCTAGCGTTCTCTTTTGTGACCAATTGCTTACTCCTCAGCAATTGTTCCTTTAGCATATGAATCTTTGTCTGCTGACTACTATGCCTTCTAGCAGTCTGCTTAAGTGATTAGCGAATGCTGACTCCTTCGGCATTCCGCCCTTATTTTATATGATTGTTGACTCCTTAGCAAACAATCTTCCTAGCAACCGATCACTTCTCGTTAGCGATTACTTCTGTCTGCTAGCGTCTTTAGCAGCGAGCCTTCTGCTAACTGTTGACGTTACTTCTTAGCATCCAGAATCTTTGGAATATGCTAGGATCGGATTTTCTTTTCTTTGATTTGCTAACACCTTAGCAGTCCTCCATAGCATTCCTAGTCTATTACAACTCGATAATTTTCCTATACAGGACATTACAATTTGTTGCTAGACTATCTAGAATTCAGCAGTGATCGACCAAATACTTAGACTTTGATTCAACAAAACCTATTACAAATTTGATCCTAAAGAGAAAAATTACCAAATAATTCCCAACAATTTCCCCCTTTTTGGTGCGATCAAAGCCTACTATCGATTGCTGAGACTAAGTTGAAAAAAATTCTGAGTTTTACAATTTTTGCTAGACATACTATCTCAGAATTTTACCAACTTAAAATTCTTAGAAAATTATTGGTTTTATTTAAAAAAAAATTCCCCCTCAAAATATGCTGGGAAATATTCTTGCTTAAAACACAAGTAAATGCTGCAAAGGTAATATGCTAGAAATCCTGTCACCCATAAGATCAGCAGACATTCACCAACCAATCAGCAACTAACAAAAAACAACATCCACATTCAAATTTGTTGAATACACAAAAAGTGTATATCAGCAAAAGCACACACAAGAGAAATCAGAAGTGGACAATGCGATTTTGTTGCGAATCTGAATGATTTCATATATGATTGAGAAATTACAGGTTACAATGAAATCGATCAGAAATTCTAAAGAAAAATAAGGCTAGAGAGAGATCTTATCTTTATGCATCAGGAGCATGCTTTGACTTGTCAATTGAATCCAGTTTGCTCATTGTCAGCGTCATAAATTTATCAATATATGCTTGGCGAGCCTCCCTCTCATTTGCTTCTCTCTCCAATCTTTTCTCGAGCTGTTCCATCTTGATCTCCATTTCCTTCCTCTTTAGCTCCTCCATTTTGAGCTTTTGCTCTTCTTCCTGTCTTGCGAGCTCAGCTTCTTCTTCTTTCAACCTTGCTTGGTCAGCGATCCTCTGTTCTTCCCCCTCTTTGATCACATCAAAAAAGGTGGAAGAGAAAGATTTGAAGTTGGCAGTTGTCTCCTTCTTATGCTCAGCATTATCCACCTTAAGAACCACCACGTTTGTTTGCACCGTAGAGACGATTTCTTCCACATGAGTGACCTTTTCATCTACGTGAGCAACCTTCTGTTGGACTTTGGTGACTTTGGATTTGACTCCAGAAACCTCCCCTCGGACCTCAGCAACTTCCCTCCTTACTTCTTCGATCGCTAGAGTTTGTAGCATATCACGTTGCTGCAGGGCGGATTGGATCATGGATGCTACATATGATTAGAGATCAATTTGTACCGGCTCAGCATCAATGGGAGTCTCAGGAAGGGCAAGCTCATTTCCTTGTATATGTTTGGAAGTGGAGACATGTCTTCCATCTAATTCCATCACCACAGACTCCGGAACAAAAACGTCAAGTGCTAGAACACTTGCTTCCCAAGCCTCAAGATAAGCAGAGTCCTCTATCAACATCTCATTTTCTTCATCTAACTAAGATTTCTCCATTGCATACACCGTATCAAGATCAAGGATGAACAATCGATAAGCCTTAAGATACTCTACTTCATCAGCAGCCATTGCGTTCTCACTCTTTGTCCAATCAACCTCCATGGTGACTACAATTTCCATGGCTTCTTCATATTTTGCCTCAGCAGAAACCCATGCTTTTAACTCAGCACCCCATCCGTCTTCCAACTCCTTGGCTAGGCCCACAACAAATGCATGAGCAACAGCGGCTCGGAGTGCGGTAGCTGCCTCATCAAATCATTTTTTCACTGCAATCATCTCAAGATGATGTTGCTTCTTGGTTTCTTCTTTCATGGCTCTCTCAGCAGCCAAATGCACCATAAGTCTGGCTTGCTTTTTCTCCTCATACTCAGCCTTTCTTTTCTTGTATGCGGCAGCAGCCCTTGCTTGATGTTTGGATAGTAGCAAATAAGCTTTTGATCGGTCATCGGGGGCGAAAGCAGATGGAGGCAACGACTTGGACTCAGAGAACGAACGATGAGCCTGAATGGCATTCAACCTCTCCAACACTTGTTTATCTGAATATTGCTTCATACAGGGTGATTGATCCATCCAATCATTTCCCATAGTTCTTCTCTCCACCAAAAACTCAATCCTTGCCTGGCAATTAAAAGCATTCTTTCTTCAAAACACAACTCGTGCATGATGTAGTCATAGATCTTCCATCTACGAAATTCCTTGCCCAACAGCTCTCTTTCTTTTGTTTTCTCGTCAATCTCCACATAGTAGACATAGGCTATGTCCCTCTCAACTTCAACATTGACAAACTCCATTATATTGTATACCCATTGAATTAAGTCAGCATTTACCTTGTCCTCGAATGACACAGAGGCGCACCACTGTGCCACTCTCCTCGAGCGAAACAACTTCCTTGGTAAACCATCGAACGGTACCCTCAATGTCTCATTTGCTGTAGTAGGTAGCCTTCGGTGGGATTTGGCGTCGATCACCTTGTTGGATTCTCCCTCTGAATCAGACTCTAAATAACAGGATGTGACAAATCCTTCATCATTGGGATTAGCCTGATCTTCTTCCATCTCCTCATTACCAAAAGGGATATCATCTTGTATTCCCTCCTCAGAATTTGAAATGGGAGCATCACCCTCAGCGTCAGCATCTCTAGTGCTACTAGCAATTTGCTCAGCAGCTGGTCTCTCAGCACTCGTCCCTCCAGTACTTGATTCAGCATTTATACCTCCAGACCCTCCAGCAGTGACTACCTCTGGCTGAGCACTATTACTTCCTCTAATCACAATACTCTTTAGTCGAGGATGTTCTGGAGCGTCGAAGACTCCATCTTTGATTAAGTTGGCCAAATCCTTGTCAGATAGTGCATTTTCTCGGTCACAGATGTGGGCACCTCCTCTTCTGCTGTCAATTTCTTCTTCCCTTTCTTGATAGCAGTAGCCTCTTCAACTGCCCCTGCTAGCAGCTGAGCAGCTTTTTTCGCTGCTAGCCGGTCAGCGGCTTTCTTAGCTTCTCGTTCATATGTAGCCTGCTTGGCTTGCTCATAGTTCCTGTCTCTGGCTTCAAAATTGAGCTCCTCCATTGTCTGCTTGTACTTCTTCTTTTCTTTCGCCTTCTTCTCCTCAGCCCTCTTTCTCTTCGTCTGTCTTATCACTCTGAAATGCTCTTCATAGGATCTTTCAGACAATAGACTATTGTTGATTTTCTCTTCAGCAGCCGCCTTCTCATCTGCGGCTTTCTCTGCTTTCTCCTTCTCAAAGGTCAGGACAAGGCTCCACCTTGTCTGCCGCTTTGGCTTTTCAGGAGAGGTCAAATCAGACCTCTTCCTCTTGGGTAAGGGGACTTCCATCGTACCTAGAGCCGGTGCTTGCTATTCTGCTAGTTTCTTGGCCATGATCTCCTTGAACTGATCATCGGGCAGATGGCCGAGCTTTTCGATTTCTTCCAAGTTCTGGAAGCACAGCTCTGTCTCCGCATTCTTTTTCATAGCAGCAACTTCCTCAGCAGACATGGGGTGGCTTGCTCCAATACTCAGTATCCCAACGTGCTTTCATCAATCTCCTCATCAGACATGGGCTTCTCCGTATCCATGTTAGATTTGCCCGTCAACTTCCGAGGTTGCTTAAAATCAAGAGGTTTTGCTGCCTTCTTTGTCTGAGGAATGAAATCAGTAGGTAGAAGTTTCACACCTTGATCGACCTTCTTGTTATGGAAGTGTATCTCCAGGAACTTGCTAATCTTCAAACCGAAGTTGACATTCAAAGAGATTGTCCCATCCACTGACATGTAATCGTTCTTTTGAGCATGCTTTGTCCATCGCTCAAAAAAGAACTCGGCCCAATTGCCTTGCACCTTATCTATCAAGGACATCATCACGACGTACTTCTTTGCTGATAATTCAAAATAAGAGCCAGCATCACACTGGAACATCTTAATGACCAATTCCGCGAGGAGTTTGTAATCATCTTGCAACGTATTAATAGGGGTGGCTACCTTAAAAGTGATAATCTGCCCCTTTCTATCCCTTAGCTTGCATGACTTCTTCCACGAATCCCATCTTCTTTCCATCTCTGCTGTGTCATTGACGTTATACTGAGATATCCGCTCTCCATTAATTCTGAGACCAATTGTCTTTGCTAGGATTTCTGCATTTACTTCAATGATGTTGCCGTAGACGGAAGTTTTGAACGACTTCCTATCATCATCTATTACCGCCCTAGCATAAAATTTGGACATCATGTGTGGATGAAAGTGTTCCGGCTCAGCAGACAAGTATTTCACTACCTGTTCTTTAGCAAGGATCTCCATGATCCAGTCTGGGATTTGAGAAACAACGAGAGGCATGTACAAGATTCTATCCTTCATAATCTAGGCTAACCTCCTCTGCTCCTTGGTATGGTCGGACTGCACTTTCTTCCGAGCTATAGTAACAAGTTGACTATAGGGAATGGAGTCATCAATGTCCTCCTTCTTCACTATTTCTGTGACTCCTGGCGCATAACGCTCATGCTGTGGCGAACCAGTGATCGATGGAAATGTATAAATGGGGGTAGTACTCTGCTCAGGGGATTGATTACCCGATTCAGGGTTCTGGGTAGATGAGGACTCAGGGTTGGTAGCCATTTGAGAGTAACTTAGAGTTTTAGAGAATATTTGAAGTATTTTTGAGTGAGGGGTGAAGGCTTGAAGGCTTGAGAATATTAGGAATTTCGATTTCAATTTTCAGAAAGTGTGGAGGAGTGACGAAGTTTCAAGTTTATACATTCTAGATTGTGGATCCGGTGGCTGGGGTTAATCCCTTTTTGAATTCAATCGACGGCTTAGAATATTGATGACTCTTGGTATGATACCCCATGCGCTCATGATTTTGAATCATTTTTGATGTGTTGGCTCCTGGTTAGTCGCCGCCGCTAGTACGCATTAAATGTAGCATGTCTCGCATTGAATTTGAAATTCAAATAAATCCCGCGTTTGATCTTCTTCAAAAGTCGGAGATTGCTGAGTGGTAGGGCTCAGCAACCGAATATTTAGCAGTGAGGACCTAGCATTTATAGAATCTGCTGAGTGTTAAGACTCAGCAACCAAAATCCTTAGCAACGAAGATTGGCTGCGGACTGTTGAGAGCTTGGACTCAGCAGCCATCAATCTTTAGCAAAGTTCTTAGGTGTTGCTGAGAGCTTGGACTCAGCAGCCATTTGCTTTTGCTTAACAACCTTCAACAGTACTTATTGAATACCATTTGTCCTTCAAATTTAGAACAATTCTGAGAAACTGCTGAGAGTTTGGACTCAGCAGTCACTTGCTAGCTACCGCTTGACCCATTTGAAGAAAGACATAGCATTTTTGCTGGACTGCTGAGAACTTGGACTCAGCATTTACCTGCGGCATGCTTAGCAACAGTAACTCAACATAAAAAAAATTTAAATCCTCAACAAGAACGTAAGCTAGGATACATTTATCTCCGTCTTCAAGAAATCCAAAAATCCAGAGAGAATGAGAATAACAACTCATTCGTCCAAAGCATCGTCTATCTCCATTTGACCTAACTTGATGCATAATTCTTTAAATCTGGCCTCAGCTAGCGGTTTCATGAATATATCAGCAATCTGCTCTTCTGTGCATATATATTGAATGTCGATATCCTTGTTCTCTTGATGATCTCTGATGAAGTGATGTCGAATGTCAATATGCTTCATCCTCGAGTGATGAACTGGGTTCTTTGTTATGCACATTGCACTATTGTTGTCGCAGTAAATCGGCACACATTCAGGAGGAATATCATATTCTTGCAATTGCTGCCGGATCCACAAGACTTGCGAACAACAACTAGCGACTGCTACATACTCTGCTTCAGTAGTAGATGTAGCCACTGAGTGCTGCTTCTTGCTAAACCAGCGAATGAGCTTGTGTCCAAGGAATTGGCATGTCCCGCTGGTGCTTTTCCTATCAATCTTGCACCCTCCAAAGTCTGAATCTGAGCAGCCACTCAATGCTAGACCATCTGACCTTGGATATCAAATTCCTAGACCTTCTGTGCATTTGAGATATAGTACAATCCTCTTAGCAGTGTCTAGGTGCAACTTTTTTGGATTTGCTCGATATCTCGCGCATAGACCAGCAGCATACGATATACCTGGTCTGCTAGCTGTGAGATATATTAGTGAACCGATAATACCTCGATAGAGAGTAGGATTCACATCATTTCCTTCCTTTTCAAGTGCAGCTATACATGTCGTGCTGATTGGAATCCTCAAGCTCTTCGTCTTCTCCGGACAAAACTTAGCAATCAGGTCGCGAGTGTATTTCCTCTGATGAATAAATATCCCTTGGCTTGACTGCTGGACTTGAAGTCCTAGAAAATACGACATCTTCCCCATCATACTCATCTGGAAATTGCTCTTCATAAGCTTCGAAAACTTGTCGCACAAGTTTGAATTTTTCGATACAAAAATAATATCGTCGACATAAATTTGTACGAGCAATATGCTTCCTTCATCCTTTATACAAAAGAGAGCTTGGTCTATCTTTCCTTTCTTGAATCCATTGGCTAGCAAGAACTTAGACAAAGTTCCATACCACACTCTTGGTGCCTGCTTCAAGCCATATAAAGCTTTCCTTAGCCTATATACTTGGTTTCTCTGCTCGAAGCCTGGTGGTTGCTCATCATAAACTTCCTCCTTGACCTCACCATTAAGAAAGGTGCTCTTCACATCCATTTGCATCACAGAAAATTCATGATGTGCAACATATGCTTGGAATAAGCGAATAGCTTCCAGCCGGGCTACTGGAGCAAATGTCTCGTCATAGTCTATTCCTTTGCATTGTCTGTAGCCCTTTGCTACTAGACGAGCTTTATTGCGGACGACCATTCCTAACTCATCTTTCTTGTTCTTGAACACCCACTTGGTTCCAATAACACTCTGATGCTCTGCTCTATCTACTAGATCCCACACATGATTGCGTGTGAACTCTGCAAGCTCCTCTTGCATAGCATTCACCTAATCTAGACATCGTAGAGCATCTTCAACCTTTGTAGGCTCCTCGTGTGAAATATAGCACGCTAGCATCGCATTGCCTTGTCTCGTCCGAATAGGATCATTGATGTCACCAAGGACATCATCAAAAGGATGATCACGTAACTATTTTTGCTTTGTATTGCTAGTTTTCGAAAATTCAGCATCGACCTTGCCTACTGGGTTGTTGTCTGCTACAACATTATCCTCAGCAATCTCTGGGAGTTCATCATTCTGATTCTCAGCATCGGGTATTTCAGCAACAAGATGCTCAGCACCTGCAGCTTCAGCAACCGGAGCTTCAGCCTCTTCAACAACATTCTCAGCAACCGGAATCTCAACATCGGGCATCTCAGCAACGCCTTTGCCAAGATCTTCAGCAACGCCCACACCGTCTTCAACATCGGGAGATGGCTTTGAGATTCCCTCATCTTCTTCGTCTAGTGATCCCATGACTTCCAAATTATCATTAAGATAAATTCGGGTGGTGGCCTCAGCATGATCATTAGCATCACAGGCCTAGGCAGAAGTCTGGTCACCTGCTGAGTGCGTCTTTGCTGGATTAGAATCATTCATAGACCTAGTCGAATCAATACTCATATTTTCGAAAGAATTCAAGATTGATTGACCATGGACATCATTGGTTGTTGGCCCCTGAGATCAGAGTCGTCGTGATATCAATAAGATATACACACGAAATGCAGCGGAATAAAATAGCATTTACTTGTATTTAGATTATTCTTAACCTAGAGTTTTTGTTCAAGTTTGCTTAAGTTCCTTTATGCAGTTATACTCTAGCAACTCCGTTGCTAGGTTAAGTCGCCGTAGCACAAAAGTAATAAAACAATAATCAGCAAGAGAACACAAGGTTTATAGTGGTTCGATCAAATGATCTACTTCCACTCCTTAGCTGAATCACTAAGAGTTTCACTAAGAAAGTATACGGTGTACAAAGAGTTGCCTTTCCTGTAGAGCAGTCAGCCGACGTTTGATCTGTCAGCTCCGTGGCTATCTTCTGATACTCCGAACCTTTCAGGTATGACTCCGGCTGAGTCAAGGGCGCACCTTTGTAAAACTCGCTTTTACCACCTGTGGAAGAGTTTAGAGGTCCTTCCGAACTGTCCTTCGTTCTCGGCTTCAGTGCCCGCTCTAATCAATTCCTTTTCGAGAAATTGACTGCTGGATACTTTCTATAATAAAAGTGATCCCAATGATTGAAGATTCTTGAATTACTTCAAGAATCTCTCAGATGAGTGTCAGATGTAGTGAGACACTCAAGATGTTGAAGGATATTTTATAACTATGTAGTGTGCCTTTCAACTGAACTGATCTTAAGACTTTTTGTCTCTTTTTGGAATCTTTCATACGTGTGTTTTTGTTAGAGAGTGAGCAACCCCTGCATCTTCCTTTGACTTGCCTTTTATAGTTGGTTTCTCGAATCTTGAGTTGGCAGTTTCGTTTAGACACAACGGATCTTTTATCTTAAATGCAGGTAGCTTTTTACCAACTTTTCTGTCTTCGTACAGGCTTTTCCGACCTACTTCTGACAGGTCTAATCTTCGCGTGTTGGTCAGAATGGCGGTGTAGCAGTTGTTGAGATTTGCTTTGCTGTGCCTTTACTGGAACGGGATGCTAGATATCTTTCAGCATGCTATTGTACTTGATGCGCAGCAAATGCTCTTCTGCTACTCTGACTTTGGATTGCTAACGCCTTTAGCAGTCTGTGACGTGTTATCAAATGCTGACTGTTCAGCATTCTGCTATCACTAGCTTTCTTCTTTTCTATCTTTTCTGATGTTTGCTGAGATTCTTCCAAGCAACCTATTCTATTACAACTCGATGTTTACCCTATACAGGACATTACATAAGTTGTTAAGCTATGCTAGGGTTCAACAATGATCGACCATCTACTAAGGTTTGATCCAACAAAACCTTTTACAATGTTCTCCTAAGGATAGTTCAGGAATATTTTCCCAACAATTTCCCCCTTTTTGGTGCGATCAAAGCTTACTAAGGATTGCTGAGACTTAGCATCGAAAAATTCTAAGTTACAAAGAAATTTCTAGACAAACTATCTCAGAATCTTACTTGCTTTAAGTCCTTAGCGAAAATATTACAAGTAAATCATTCATCAAACATTCAAACATTCTTGGCCTATCTTCCAGATTCTGATTCGTTGAATACACAGATAGTGTATTTCAACTATTGTACGAACTCAGAAAATCAGAATTTAGACAATAAGATTTTGTAATGATTCCGATGATTTCATATATGATATTGCAAATACTAGTTTAGTGAAATCAGTTCAGAATCATGGCAAAAAAAATAAGAAGGTGACAGATGGGGGTGACCTTAGTTCTGGGCGTCTGGTGGAGGTTTTGGCTTCTCAAGAGATTCCACCTTCTTCATTGTCATGGCTATGAGTTTCTCCATTTGTTCGATATGAGCTCGTTGTTCTACTTTCTGTTGTTCTTCTAACTTCATTCTTCGTTCCATCATTGCTCGTTCAAACTCTTTTTCTTTCCGCAGCAGTTCAGCTTCCTCTGCTTTCACCCTTGCTTGTTCAGCAATCCTTCTTTCTTCCCCCTCTTTGAGCGCATCCAAAACAGAAGTGGAGAAAGACTTGTGTGCATTAAGATCGACGCTGAGAGTCACCACATTTGTTTGCACCGTAGAGACGGTTTCTTCCACATGTGTGATTTTGTCAGTAACTTGACCAACCTTTTGCTGAACCTCAGAGACAGAGGTTTTAACTTCAGAGATTGCTCCTCATACATCTGCAACCTCTTTTGGGACTTCTTCATTGAGTCTGGCTTGCTGGATGTCGCGTTGATGTGGTGCGTTGTGGAGTAAGTTGTCAAGAGATTGAAAACTCACTTGTACTGGTTCAGCAGCAATAGGAATGTCAGAAATGACCATTTTGTTACCGGTTGCTATGGTAGTAAGTTCACCAACTTTTCCTTCCACTGTTATGATCGCAGATTCTGGGACAGCGACTTCAATTCTTTGGGTGGTAGCTTCAGTAACCACATTGGTATCCACTTCCATTGAGTCACTCACTACATCTTGATCGGGATTTGAAGCAGAACCTTGAGCCTCAGAGGCTTGAAGTGAGGTAGCAGCTCGTGTATAGTCTTTCTGAAAATTGATCATTTTGAGATGGTCCTGTCTCTTAACCTCTTCTTCCTTCGCTTGTTCAAGAGCGGCTTATTCTAGGCTTCTAACTCGCAACTTCTCCTCATAAGCAGCTTTTCTTTTCTGATAAGCATCCATTGCAGCCCTTTGTCGTTTGGTTAGCTGGATATGTGCTATAGACTTCTGATCTGGAGCAAACTGTGATCGGGGCAATGACAGGGATGCGGAGTATTTTTGATGGGCACGGATGGCTTTTAACCTTGCAATCACCTGTTGATCAATAAACTGTTTTGTGTAGGAGGGCTGATCCATCCATTTGTTTGCCCATAATTCTTCGGAATGCCAGAAATTGAGGCCTTTCCTTGCAATGGTAATCATCCGTTCTTCAAAACAAAGTTCATGCATGATGTAATCATATGTTTTCCATCGTCGTAATTGTTTACCAAGCACCTTGCCTTCGTCCAGTAATGTCCCTATTGACTTCTTGGTCTACAAATGCTAAGATTTCATCACTCCAATCTCGGAGATCGGCATTCGAATCATCTTCAAGCGAGATAGATGCGCACCACTGAGCTACTCTTCTGGAGTGGAAGAGTTTCCCAAGTAAACCATGAATGGGATCCTCAATTGTTCGTTCCTCAAGGTGGGGTATTTTCTAAGAGTTTTGGCATCAAATACCTCACTAGATTCCTCCTCAGAATCAGATTCTCATGAGCAGGTAGACTTATCCAAGAATCCAGCAGAGGAGACGTCTTGCTCAATCGTATCATCTGCGTGATCCTCATTAGCAGCAACGGTTGTTGTCTCCTCAGCAACATGGACTTCTTCAGCAGTGTCCGGCATGATTACTTCAGCTACAGTAAACTCTTCAGCAATTGCATGAGTCATGGCCTCAGCAGATGGTTCCTTTTCAGACTCAGCAACATTCTCCTTAGCAGTTGGTTCGTCAGCAGACATGTTCGTGTCTACGATTTCCTTTGTGGTTCCTGACGACCCTACATCCTTAACCTTGGGATATATAGTGTCTGTTGCTTTGTGTGGCAATTCCTTCATCGAACTATCGCCTTTATGAGGTTTGTTGGTTGGTTCACAAATCTGAACCTGTTTGCCCTTGGAGTCTTCCTTGGTATTGAAAGCTCCAGAGTGGATCATCTGATCTAGTTCAGCGTCAGTCATGCCATCTTTTTCCGGTGTTATTTTTGCAGGTTGATTTACTTCAACAAGGATTTCCACCTCTTTCCCTTCCTGAGTAGAGTCAACGGTTATCCTGCCTTTCTTTGCTGCTCTGCTCAATTCTTCAGCAGCCTCCTCGTTTGATGTTGCACTAGTAATCTTCTTTTAGGCCTGTCGCTCGTCGTGAGATCGTTTGATCTGTTCGAAGTTTAAATCTCTTCCTTCAAACGTAATTCTTTCTATCTCCTTTCTGTATGCTTTAATTTCCTGTGCTTTCTTTGCAGCGTCCCGTTTCCTTTTGGTTTCACGTATGCCTTTGACACGATCCTCAAAAGTTTTAGAGGACAAGGGTGTGTCAATCTCCTTTTCAGTAGTTGTAGCAGCTTGATCAGTAGCCGCTTTCTTCTTGGCTTCTTGGATGTCCTGAAGCTCAGCAGTTTTGAACATCCGTTGACGAGTAGATCTCCTCTTTTCTGTTGGCACAACTTCTGTTTGCTGTTTAGATGAAGTTGGAAGAGCAAGTTGACCAATCATGAGCGGTGGCTGTTCCGCTGCTTTCTTCTCCATAATCTGTTTTATCTTTTCGCTAGGCATATCACCGAGGGTTACAATGTCCTCAAGTTGCTGAAAGCACTGCTCTGTTTCAACGTTCTTAGTCAATACCGCTATTTCTTCAGCAGTGACAGATGATGCCGCCTGCAGCACCTGTTGTCCTAATGAGCTTTCGTCGTCTTCCTCATCTGAAGTGGGCTTATCCTTATCGACATTGGACTTGCCTGTCAACTTCTTTGGTTTCTTGTAGTCAAGAGGTTTGGCTTCCTTCCTTGTTACAGGAATGAAATCAGTAGGAAGTAACTTCACACCTTGATCAATCTTCGTGGGGTGCATGACTAGCTCCAGAAACTTGCTGATTTTCAACCCAAAGTTAACATTTGATGAGAATGTTCCATCGACTGACATGTGATCATTCTTCCTGGCATGTTCTGCCCAACGTTCGAAGAAAAATTCTGCCCAATTGCCCTTCACTCTGTCCGTGAGAGCCATCATTACAGCGTACTTCTTAGCAGATAGCTCAGAGTATGATCCAGCATCACATTGAAACATCTTTATGACCAATTCAGCAAGAGTTTTAAACTCATCTTTTAGAGTGTTAATGGGGGTGGCAGCCTTGAAAGTAATTGGCTGACCTTTCCTATCCTTCATTTGTTCAGGCTTCTTCCACAAATTCCAACGCTGTTCCATTTCATCATAATCTGCTACTTTGTATTGAGATATACGTTCCCCCTTATTTCGAAGACCAAAAGTCTTAGCAAGAACATTGGCATTTATATCGATGATGCTTCCATAAACACATGTTTTAAAAGATTTGACATCCTTACTCATTACTGCTCTGGCATAGAATTCATATACCATATGCGGATGAAAATGCATAGGCTCAGCGGATAAGTATTGAATTACCTGTTCGTTGTCAAGGATATTCATTATCCAATCCAGGATATGTTCAGCAGCAAGACGTTTGTACAGTATGCGATCCTTCATGATTTGAGCTAAACACCTTTGCTCCTTTGTGTGACCGGTCTGTGTTTTCTTCCGAGCCATCATAACTAGTTGACCATATGATATTGAATCGTCAACATCTTCTTTCTTTAGAATGCCGGTAAAACCTGGTGCATGTCGCGCATGCAGGGGTTCTTCAGAGTATGGTGGAAAATCGAAGATACGGGGTTCACTGGCTTCAGAATGATGTTTATGGGAAGTGGTTTTCTGAGATGATGAGGCTTTGGGATCGGAGGCCATGTCTTTGAGAAAGAATTTTGAGTAATCTCGAAGAATTCGGAGATTTTGAATTTGGGAATTTTGCTCTGGATTTTGAAGGAGAAAAAATGAACAGTGATCAGAGCACAATAGGGTTAAACTTTTGAATGTGAGATCTAACGGTTGAAGTAAATTATGAGACGGGTTAGATCAACGGTTCATAAAGAACGCGTCTTTCCATATGACTTCCCATGCTTCAAGAAATACTCAAGTGCATCTGACGTGGCGTCTCCTCAGTTGATGCCGCCATTTGCGTACATTAAATGCGCCTTATCGGGTCCCATCAAGTTTGAATTTAGAGTCGTCCCGCCTCAATTTTGGATATGTTGTTGCTTCTGATCTAGCAGCCGTCCAAGGATGCTAATAGATAGTAGTGAGTCTCAGTACCCATATTTACAAAAGAATCTGCTAACCTTGCACGAGATTTGTCAGCATCTTTCGAAGCTCTGCTGAGTCTCTGAAGACTCTGTTCAGAAATCGTAATGATGATGAGATCCTCAAACCTTTCAATGCTCCTTACTTAATATTGCTGAAATGATTTGACTCTCCATGCATACACGTCGATTCCATTACTCACGACGTTCTGTATTCCAAGAGACGAATCATTGTGATCTTCAGACAAATTTTTCTCTTTCTTCCCGTCATAATTGGTAATTTCTCTATAAATACCTCCGTTCGAGATTATCCAACCATCTCAACTTCCGTTCTTAGTTGACTCATAAATTCAACCTTTCTTTCCACAAGAAAAGCAAGTTCCCTTCTTTATTGATGGATTCTCCTCCAAGAACCTTAGAGATCAGGCAACCTGATTCTGGATGATCCGGGTCCGGATAGATACTATATAGATGATTATGATGTGGCAGTGAAGATCATGTCTGCATTGCAGTGGGGGGGTTTTTCTCAATTTGCATGTGCCACTCCACATCGTTTCCAGGAGGAAGTGTAGAGGGATTTCCTTGGTGTGCAGGAATATCTTGCAGAAGAGGTGGCTCCAGAATGGCTGGCATGGGAGAAATGGCGTCATTCTCCTCGTTTTGTGTTCAGTCCTGACATTCCAGTCTCTGGTTTCCAGACTTCATATTGGGTGATGTTCCGCATTGCCCATGGTATTCTGCTTGGGGAGGAACCTTATGACCTCTATTTCTCAAGGGCTGTTTGGCAGGTGATGATCGCTATGGATGATGCTGCCTCTGTGGACTGGGACAGATTCTTCTTCAAAAATGTCTGGGAAAGCATCAAGCTTCATCCGTTCGTGCCACTTCGGAATGGAATGCAGCTCAGCTGGTTGATGGAAAAGTATTTTTCGGAAATTGCTGATGGTCCATCCAACCTTCAAGGAGCTGATTTCTATCCTTATAAGCCGGTGTCGCCTTTCTGAAAACATAATGAATCCTGTAGTAGATCTGTGTTTTCCTTTTGACTAATATTGTAATGTCCTTCCTTTTGAAGATGTAATGAAGTTCCTCTTTTTGCGATGCATGTCCATCTTTTTAGTGATGAATAGTTGTATAGCATAGTCATATTGACATAACTCTCTTTGACATTTCTTGAGGACAAAAGATAGGTTTGATCTTCATTCTTTCATATTCTGCTGAGCAGATACAATCTATCTGCTGACTGTTTAAGGGGTGTTTTTGACATTTGCCATCATCTTAGCAGACTTTATTTAGCAGAGACCTTCATCATATGCTGAAGATAATAAAGAGAAATCCATGAAAACCAGAAAGAATGAGAGTAGCATCTCATTCATCCGCAGCAACGTCTAATTCCATCATGCCTAATTTGATGCATAATTCTTCGAATCTTGTTTCTGCTAGAGGTTTAGTGAAGATGTCTGCTATTTGATTCTCCGTGCATATACGCTGAATATCAATGTCCTTCTTTTCTTGTTGATCACGGATAAAGTGATGTCGAATATCAATATGTTTGGTTCTGGAGTGATGTACAGGATTCTTTGTGATGCACATAGCACTGTTGTTATCACAGAATTTGCCAATCGACAACATAAAGACCTCCGTTCTGAATTACTCGAAGTTTTACTTCTCCTGTAGCATTGTCAGCTATATAACAACCTGAATGAATGAAAGATACTGTGTACCCATTTTCGCATAGTTGACTTATGCTGAGTAAGTTATGCTTGAGGTTTGATACGAGAGCCACGTTGACGATCCTTAGTCCATTGCGCTCTATACATCCTCTGCCAAGTACTCTCCCCTTGTTGTTATCTCCGAACACCACAGATGGACCATATGATTTCTGAATATCTGAGAACAGGTCTTCGTCTCCCGTCATGTGCGCATAACAACCACTGTCTAGGATCCATTCATTTGACATGCCTGATGTCTTCGCACTTGAATTCTGATCCTGCAAGAACAATTAGGTTGATTTAGGTCCCCGTTTCGAGTCGTGTCCTGAAGGATTAGCTTGGGTCATTGTTCCTTTTGGAACCCACATTTTGGTAATCTTCAAGGTTTTCTCCTTGAGATCCATTTTGTTAACCTTCTCAACCTTTTGATGTGCATGTGTATGTGGTTGTGTGTTGTGCTCCTTTCCCTTCATCGTCCTTTGATGATACACGAATCTGGACTCGGGTCTCACATAGGTGTTTCTCCTATGTGGTGTGTAATGATAGTATTGGGGTTTCATTGAATGATGCTCAATGTGTCTTCCCCTATAAAGGATAGGATTTGGCTTCCTAGCATTTGAAACATGATGCTCAGCCTTTGTCCTTGAGTTTGCTGAATAATTTTGCTTGGCAGACCTAAGTTGAGAATTTTGCTGAGATTCAGCATCTCTTGTGATACGCTGCTGAAATTTTACATTCTGCTTGACTTTTTGCTGAGGTCTAGCATAGTGCTTGACACTCTGCTTGGGTCCAGCAGACTGCTTGATATTCTGCTGAGCGACCTGCTTAGCGTTTGTCCTAGCATTTGATGATTCAACAACAAATGTGTCCTTCTCCTTACTATCACCAAATATTTTTCCGGTAGAAACAAAAGTTATATTTCTCTTTAGCCTCGAAGTTTCATCCTCATCATAACAACTGTGCCCAATTCCAGATCGGTCACCGTGACGTCTCTGTTGGCTTATCAGGTTTTTTAAGATATCCTGACTAGTCATATACGCGCAGACACACTTCTCATTGGCTTTGTTTTTCAAAATCAGATTCTCCTTTTCAAGATTCTTAAAATTTTTAGAGAGTTCAAAAAGTTCAGTTCTAAGTCTCGATAGTTCTTCACTATTGGACCTTAGTCTTTCGACTTCGTCGGTCAGGCTTATGACTTTCTGTTTGAGTGAAGAGTTATCTTTTACTATAGCATTCTTTAAGGTGTATACTTTTGAAAGTTCTAAAGATAGCTTGGTAAGATAATCTTCCTCGGAATCTAAGAAGGAACCCTCTGATTCAAATGTGTATGCTGAGCATGAAATGTTAGTTATAGATGTTACCTCTTGATTGACGAATGCTAGGGCGGATTCTAAAGGTTGCTCTGCATTAGCAGATGACTCACCATCCTCAACGATTCTTGCCATGAAGACCATCAAGGCTTCCTCTTCCTCGTCAGTGGGATAATATTCCTCTTCATTGTCAGGAATATCTAGGACTTCTGTCAGCGTCAGCAACGCCTTTTTCACAGCTCGGACTGCTCGTCTTTCAAATCTTTGCCGCAAACGTTCTCTTTCTTAAGGACTTACTTTTGGACAATCATGCTTCAAGTGATCAGGAGATTTGCATTCAAAGCATGTCCTTATCTTTTTCTCAGTAGGATGCTGTATCGAGGTTGCTTTTGCTTCCTTTTCGGCCTTTGCTTCCCAAATCATTTTTTGTATCTTTTTCATCTGCTCCTCCAACTCGTCTATCTTTTGATTTTCACTGTTCGAGTTAGAAGTTGCTGGGGTCTCCTTTGATGGTGTTGTTGGTGTTGATCTCTCCTGATTATAGAATGGTTTCCTAGGAGATTTCCATTTGTTTCCGTCCATTTTGACGAAGTATGCTACGTCTTCTTGAGTTCCAGCACTCGTTGCACTTGGGTGTGCTATAGCAGCTTGATAAGTTGATATTTTTACCAACTTATCTATTTTTTCTTTGTCTATTTTGATGATGTTTGAATCGTTTTCAGTGTCTTTTTGAGCATACATTGGCTTTTGTGATGGTGTGTTTGATGAATCATGAAGGTTTTCGGATGAAAATCGGAGGATTTTGGAAACTTGTTCGCCGCAACTTCAGAGAAGATCGACGAAAGAACTTGAAGAGATCGACGCAGGAGTGCTGAAGCTGGACCACCGTCGATCGACGCCAACCGGCCATCGATCGACGCTGCTTTGTCCTTCCCGTCGATCGATAAAGGATTGGCCGTCGATCGACGGAGTGTCGCGGGGCAGATCATATCTTTTCTGTTTTCTGAAGATAAACACATATCTAACTCCTAGATATGGTAGAATTCATCCACAACATCTATAAAAAGGCTGAAGAACTCGAAAATCAGAGAAGAAGAAGAAAGGAAGGCAAGGAGGAGACAAAAGAGAGAGAGCAAAAGAGAGAAGAGAATTAAATTGAGAGAAACATCACAAGGAAGAAGAAGAAGAAGATCATTGGGTTGGAGATTGAATTTCTTGGGA
>JAPKLW010000029.1:262677-288825 GCA_026898455.1 Plectranthus barbatus | reverse complement strand
AACTAATTGTCTTCTCAGATTCTAGGTTTTCAAACTATCAATGTATGCATGTTTTGATTAATTGAAGTTATTTTTCCTTTCCCTCACAGTTTGTGAAATTCGGTTTTATTCTTAATCTTGAGTATGTTGGCCACTAACTTAGGATTACTAGTTGGAAATTAGAGACGTAACTGTAATAGTTTTCAATCGAAAGAGATTTTCACAATATAATTTGATTTCTTGTCGTAACTGAAGGGAATAGATTGTAGGAATAAATCTGTAGAACTTTAGGAGTTAGTTAATTAATCTTGAGACCGATAGGAGATAGATAATTAATTAATCTACTTTATGAATTGTCTAACAAAGAAGTTCATAATAGCTTTCTGATGTTCCACTGTGTAGAGGAATTAAAATTGGAAAATAATCAATTTATTTATGCATGTCATACTTAATAGGGAGAAAAGCCTAGAATCTGTACTTCTTATCCTTTAGGTTTTTCAAAGTAAATTTATTTTCAAAATTGTTTTCTTGAGGTAATTAAATTTCAAAACCCGTTATTTTCAATTTTACCTATCGAGTACTTTAAGAACTCTTAAGTTAGTACTTAGGATTTTTCGTTGTTCCTTTTCTCGTGGGATCGATAATTTAATTTGCCGCTATATTATTAGCTTTGCTAAGTCGCGGGTTAAAAATATACGCGATCAAATTTTGGCATCGTTGCCGGGGAAAGGACAAAATTGTCTTCAAGAGTCCATTCCTCGTAGGGTTTCATCACCATCTCAGGTCTGGGTGGACCTCCAGCGAGTCCAAGGGGTGCATTGTTTACCTTCAGGATCTCTATAGGACCAATCGTGAGAATGTCCCTCATCTCCGGATGAATGCTCTGCAACAGGATCATGGCCTTCTTTTTCCAGGTTTCAAATCCATCCTTGTTGTAATCAGCAAGAGAACACAAGGTTTATAGTGGTTCGATCAAATGATCTACGTCCACTCCTTAGCCGAATCGCTAAGAGTTTCAATAAGAAAGTATACGGTGTACAAAGAGTCACCTTTCCTGTAGAGCAGTCAGCCGACGTTTGGTCTGTCAGCTCCACGGCTATCTTCCGATACTCTGAACCTTTCAGGTATGGATCCGCCTGAGTCAAGGGCGCACCTTCGTAAAACTTGCTTTTACCACCTGTGGAAGATTTTAGAGTTCCTTCCGAACTGTCCTTCATTCTCGGCTTCAGTGCTAGTTCTAATCAATTCATTTTCGAGAAATTGACTGCTGGATACTTTCTATAATGAAAGTGATCACAATGATTGAAGATTCTTGAATTACTTCAAGAATCTCTCAGATGAGTGTCAGATGTAGTGAGACACTCAAGATGTTGAAGGCTTTTTGATAACTCTGTAGTTTGCCTTTCAACTGAACTGCTCTTAAGAGTTTTTGTCTCTTTTTGGAATCTTTCGTACGTGTGTTTTTGTTAGAGAGTGAGCAGCTCCTGCATCTTCCTTTGACTTGCCTTTTATAGTTGGTTTCTCGAATCTTGAGTTGGCGATTCCGTTTAGATACAATGGATCTTTTATCTTAATGCAGGTAGCTTTTTACCAACTTTTCTGTCTCCGTACAGGCTTTTCCGACCTACTTCTGACTGGTCTAATCTTCGTGTGTTGGTCAGAATGGCGGTGTAGCAGTTGTTGAGATTTGCTTTGCTGTGCCTTTACTGGAACGGGATGCTGGATATCTTTCAGCATGCTATTGGACTTGATGCGCAACAAATGCTCTTCTGCTACTCTGACTTCGGATTGCTAACGCCTTTAGCAGTCTGTGACGTGTTATCAAATGTTGACTCTTCAGCATTTTGCTATCACTAGCTTTCTTCTTTTTTAGCTTTTCTGATGTTTGCTGAGATTCTTCCAAGCAACCTATTCTATTACAACTCGATGTTTACTCTATACAGGACATTACATAAGTTGCTAAGCTATGCTAGGGTTCAGCAATGATCGACCATCTACTAAGGTTTGATCCAACAAAACCTTTTACAATGTTCTCCTAAGGATAGTTCAGGAATATTTTCCCAACATTGGTCTCATGATTACTATCTTTTTGTTCTTTGATAACCCTGCGCACTAAAGTAGACTTATCAAAAATAACATTGCATGTTATCTCCACAAGTTGAGTTGTCTTATTTAACACTCGTTATCCTTTGTGAGAAGGGTGTCCATATCCCAGGAAAACACCTTCATCAGACTTAGGCAAAAAAGTATTTAAGTTTTGACTTCCCATTATTATGGATATAACATGTCGAACCAAAAGCTCGAAGATGAGTGATCGAAGTCTTACGACCATTGTACAGTTCATAAGAAGTTTTGTTGAATTTTCCATTTATTGCGCTCCTATTCTGAGTGTAACATGCAGTCATCACGGCTTCTTCCCAATACTTTCCACTCAACCCAGAGTCGGCAAGCATGGACCGCACTGCTTCTTTCAGTGTCCTATTCCTTCACTCTACTAATCCATTCTGCTTGGGAGTCCTATCAGTGGACTTCTCATGACCAATACCGGCTTCTACGCAAAAATCCATCAAGATTCCATTGAAAAATTCGGTTCCATTGTCTGATCTGATGCTTTTCACCTTGACCTCTTTGCTATTTTGGTCTTTAAGAATCAGATCCGGTAGTAGGATCTTGACTTCATCCTTCGCCCTTAGCAAATGAACCCATGAGTACCTGGAAAAGTCATCAATAACCACTAGTGTATAAACTTTCTTACTTACAGTGGGTGGAGTGACTGGGCCGAATAGATCCATGTGCAAGAGCTCAAGGATCCTCTCTGATGTGGCCTTTTCCGGGTTAGACTTGAAGGATGCCTTTGTCTGCTTCCCTTGTTGGCAAGCTTTACACACACCTTCCATTCGAAATGTTTCTTCGGGCAACCCTTCAAAGAGCTTGTGCTTGGCGAGGTGGTTGATGGTTTTGAAATTGAGATGCATCAACCTCTTGTGCCAAAGCCAATTCGTCTCCTCTTTGTTCAATGCTACGAAGCATGAATGTTGTTTACCGCTTTGCCAATAAACAATGTATAGGCCACCCATGTGGATGCCTCTTAGCTTCACTTCTCCTGTAACATTGCCAACAATCACACAACTAGTACTTATAAAATAAACGTTGTACCCATTTTCAGTAAGTTGGCTGATGCTTAGAAGATTATGCTTGAGGTTTGAAACGAGGGCAACATTCACTATGTGAAGTCCATTCTGCTCGATGCATCCTCGTCCAATTACTCTTCCTTTACTGTTGTCACCAAACATGACGTTTGGGCCATACACTCTTTGAAGATCTGTGAATAATTCTTCTTGCCCCGTCATATGCGCTGAACAACCACTATCAAGGATCCACTCGTTTGACATTCTTGAAGTCTTAGCACTCAGACCCTGTTCTTGCAAAAGAAATCAAGTTGATTTAGGTACCCTCTTAGCATCGGGTCTTGTAGGATTAACGTGAACCATCGTTCCTTTCGGAATCCACATCTTGGTGATTCTCAAAATTTTCTTCTTGATGTCACCATTAGCAACCTTCTCTACCTTTGGATATGCATGTTTAACATGACGTGCATGAGGTGGGGTGGTGGTCTTCTTAGCCTTCACAGTCCATTGAAATGGAAAATGTTTGGACTCGGGCCTCACATAGGTGTCCCTCCTATGTGGTGTGTATTGATGATATTGAGGTCTTAATGCATGGTAGATAACCTGCTTGCCCCTAGCAAAGATAGGATTTGGCTTCTTAGCATTGGGAACATAATGCTTAGCACTCATCCTAGATTATGCTGAGTAAGTCTGTCTAGCAGACATTCGGTAAGTACTCTACTGAGATCTAGCATTCTTCGTGATACTTTGCTGAGCGGTCTGCTTAGCATTCTGCTGAGTAGTCTGCTGAGCATTACACCTAGCACTCTGCTTGTCATTTTGCTTAGCATTCTGCCTAGCAGTGGATGACTCAGCAATCATATTATCTTTGTCTTTATCATCAGCAAATAATTTTCCAGCAGAAACAAAAGTAATATTATTTTTCTGCTTTGAAGTCTCATTATTGGTGCTACGGCTATGTCCAATTCCAGATCGGTCAGAATGACGTCTCTGTTGGCTAACAAGGCTGTTTAAAACAATCTTGCTCTTCGTGTACGCGCAAATGCACTTGTCATTAGCTTTGTTCTTCAAAGTTAGATTCTCCTTTTCAAGATTTTGGAAATTTTAAGAAAGTTTGGAGAATTCAGCCTTCAGTTTTAAAAGTTCCTCACTATCAGACCTTAGTCTTTTGACTTCCTCGGTCAAAGATGTAACTTTTAATTTTAGTAAGGTGTTCTCTCCAACGATAGCATTCTTGATTTCATACATCTTTGAAAATTCAATAAAAAGCTTCGTGAGATAATCATCCTCAATATCTAGAAAAGATTCCTCCGATTCATGCATGATTGCTAAGCTAGGAATGTTAGTAGATTGTACCTGATGTGCGTCGACTGCTAGAGCCGATTCACCAGGTTGATTAGCATCAGCATTTGCTTCAGCATCCTCCACAATATTTTCCATCAGCACCATCATGGCTTCTTCTTCCTCGTCAGATGGATAATATTCCTCTTCGTTATCTGGGATATCAGGCACTTCTGTCCTTGTCAGCAACGCCTTGGTCATTGCTCGGACAGCTCTTCGCTCAAACCTTTGTCTGAGGCATTCTCTTTCTTCTGGACTTACCCTTAGACACTCATGCTTTAGATGATCAGGAGATTGGCACTCGAAGCATGTCCTGGGCTTTCTCTTTGATGGGTGCTGGGTTGAAGCAAGCTTTGCTTCCTTTTCGGCCTTAGCTTCCTGCATCAACTTCTAGAGCTTTCTCATCTGCTCTTCCAACTCATTGATCTTTTCGTCTTCATTCTGAGAACTAGAGGTTGAAGGAATCTCCTTTGTTGGTGTTGTTGGATCAGATCTCTCCTGGTTGTGGAATGGCTTTCTTGGCAGCTTCCACTTGCCAGCATCTTTCTTGACAAAGTACGCCAAGTCCTCAGAGTTTCCAGCATTTGATGACGTAGGTTGCACCAAAGAAGCCTCGTTCTTCTTTGATTGTTGTATAATGAACTCATGAGCTTTGAGTTGAGAAAATACCTCAGATGTCGTCATTTTGCCGAGATCCTTCTCGCTTAGGCTCATCATCTTGACAAACCAATCGCTTCTTGGGAAGAGTTTTGATATTATCTTATTGTTCATCTCCCCGTTATCATATGTCTTACTCATGTTCTTGAGCTCTCCTATGATTGTGTTGAACCGTTCTTCCATGGCCTGTATCGTTTCACCTAGAATCATAGAAAAAGACTCATACTTATCAACAGCCACCTGTAATTTGTTGCATTTCATCTGCTCAGTTTCCTGGGAAGATGTGCACACGTAATCCCACATTTCTTTAGTTGTATCATCGTCAAGGGCTTTGTTGGCCATCAAGGGGGGTAGACTGTCAAGGATCAACTTCTTTGCTAAGTATTCCAGCTGACCCCTCTTCTTGTCTTCCAATGTCCATTCTTCATAAGATTTTACTACCATTTGAGGACGTGGTTGACCATCAGCAGCTGCACCAACTGCGGTGTTGACCTTCATGATTTTGATGGGTCCTTTGGTTAGCACATCCGCCATCTCTGGATGGATACTTTGAAGCTGGATGGTTGCTAACTTCTTCCATGACTCAAATCTCTCTTTGTTGTACTTGGGTAGAGTATGGTTCATCTTGCAAGACTTTAGATACCTGAGCTAAACAGAAAGCAACAGAGAAGCGCAAGGAAAAGGTAGATCTGGTCAAAAGCGACTCAAAAACGGAGAGTCTGGTATGACCTCCGCTTTGATACCACTCGTTGGTCCTGATTTACCAGAGTCGTCGTGCTTAAACAGAAGCACGAAATGCAACAGAAGTTCTTAAATCTTATCTTTCACTTAATCTTCTCTAAATGTTTAGCTTTATGTTCAAGTATGTGTTAGATTGTTTCAAGATATACACTAGGAACTTGATGTTGCTAGGTTTCAAATCCAAACAGGAAACAATAAAATAGTAAATGACACAGAGTTTAAAGTGGTTCGATCCAATAGATCTACGTCCACTCCTTAGCTAAAACGCTAAGAATTCCACTAAAAAGATATCAGAATACAAGGAATAGCCAACACATGCAACATATGGTGAACTTTCGAGCCAGCTCCTGCACAACTATCCTCCGTTATCGTACTTCTTTTCAGGTGTAGCTCAGGCTGAGTCAAGGGCACACCTTTGTAAAACTCACTTTTACTACTTTTGGAAGTTTTAGAGTTCCTTCTGAACTTTCCTTTGATTTTGGCTAATGCCCGTCCTAGTCAGTCTCTTTTCAGAGATTTGACTGTTGGATGCTTCCAAGATTGGAAGGTATCCTAATGATTGAACCTTAAAAAGGTATCAATAAACCACTTGAGTGTCAGATCTTGAATGTAGGAGACACTTGGTGGTTGAGAGCTTTTAAGATTCTTCTTGTCTCGTAAATGCTCTCGTGACTACTTTCTTACTTTTCGCTTTTTCAAAGGAATCTCACTATAAAAGCCTTTTGATGTGGTTGAGGTTCCTTAGTTCGTGAGTAATGGAAGCAGTAGTCTTTCTCTCTTGTCTGGATCTTCTTTTTATATCTGGAGATTCAAAACTTGAATCTCCATACCCATTAGACACAACGGATCCTTGCTCCAAGAGAGTGATAGCTTTTTCCCTTACTTTCTGCCTGGAACAATACTTTTTAGCTACTTCGGGTAAGGTCGACGTCCTTGGTTGTACGATTTGGCAGAACGGGAGCCTTAGCAAATGTCTTTTACCTTGTCTTTGCTTAGCATTCTATCGGGGATGCTATATTTAATCTTCTAAGTGTCTAGAGTCTTGATTGCTGAAGGCTTCTCCTATCAATTTGCTAGTCATCAGCAATCTGCTAGCCTTTAGCAATCAGCAAGTCTCTCTATCTGCTAGATGTCTCTAGCGTTCTCTTTTGTGACCAATTGTTTACTCCTCAGCAATAGTTCCTTTAGCATATGAATCTTTGTCTGCTGACTACTATGCCTCCTAGCAGTCTGCTTAAGTGATTAGCGAATGCTGACTCCTTCAGCATTCCGCCCTCATTTTTTATGATTGCTGACTCCTTAGCAAACAATCTTCTTAGCAACTGATCACTTCTCGTTAGCGATTACTTCTGTCTGCTAGCGTCTTTAGCAGCGAGTCTTCTGCTAACTGCTGACGTTACTTCTTAGCATCCAGAATCTTCGGAATATGCTAGGATTGGATTTTCTTTTGTTTGATTTGCTAACGCCTTAGCAGTCCTCCATGGCATTCCTAGTCTATTACAACTCAATAATTTTCCTATACAGGACATTACAATTCGTTGCTAGACTACCTAGAATTCAGCAGTGATCGACCAAATACTAAGACTTTGATTCAACAAAACCTATTACAAATTTGATCCTAAAGAGAGAATTACAAAATAATTCCCAACAATTTCCCCCTTTTTGGTGTGATCAAAGCCTACTATCGATTTCTTAGACTAAGCTGAAAAAAATTCTGAGTTTTACAAATTTTGCTAGACATACTATCTCAGAATTTTACTAACTTAAAATTTTTGGCAAAATGATTGGTTTTACTTTTAAAAAAATTCCCCCTCAAAATATGCTGGGAAATATTCTCGCTTAAAACACAAGTAAATGCTGCAAAGGTAATATGCTAGAAATCCTGGCACCCATAAGATCAGCAGACATTCACCAACCAATCAACAACTAACAAAAACACAACATCCAAATTCGAATTTGTTGAATACACGAAAAGTGTATATCAACTAAATAGAGAGAATTACAAATTTGATCCTAAAGAGAGAATTACAAAATAATTCCTAACATCCTTTGTCGCCTTTTCTTCTGAGATTCTCCCTCATCGGAAAATTTAAGCCGTCTCTTTGCATTAGCTTCTGTGGAATCTATCGCCGTGTCCTTGACGACATCTGAAGATGGTAGAGAGATATTTACCTCAGGTACATTGATTTGAAGAATGTTACCTGAAAATCCTCTTTTCTTGCCCCTCTTCTTGACGTTCTCATCACCACTCGTTGGTTTCCCTTTCTTTTGTTGAGGACTCCTCTGCGGTCGCCTCCTCTTCAATTTGGTACGATCTGAGGGTTAACCAGTTGCTTGTGATGAAGTATAAACCAAACTGTCAAGTTCAGTGAGTAGAGCATCCTGTTTTGTTTTGCGTCGTTGTTCTTCACCGAGCATGCCTCGTTAGACTTGACGTTGCTCTTTCCTTTCAGTATCAATGGTTCCCTGATATTCTTCGGTGGTTGTTGCTTTTAGGTTGGCGGTATGTAGTCGGAGTTGATCAAGTCTTCACATCGTCAACATTTTCCTTCCAATAAAATCCCTTCCAGAAAGTGGCTTATCTTCAATCCAAAGTCTACATCTTGAGAGAATGTGTGATCCTTCTTCACACTCTTGTTCTTGTAGACATGTGTTAGCCATTTGGTGTAGATGAACTTTGCCCAATTTCCACGCACTTGATCTTCAATGGCCATCATAACAGCAAACTTCTTAGCACTTAACTCAGAAAGTGAGCCTACTTCGCCCACCAGCATCCTTATGACTACTTGTGCTAAAATCCTCATCGGTTCTGCTAGAGATTTCAGAGGTGCTGCTACTTTCCATGCATCGGTATATGAATCCGACTTCCATCTCAGCCATCTCTTCTTCATCTCGGCTTCATCGTTCATTTTGTAGTTGACTACATATTCACCATCGTTGCGGAGTCCGTACGTCTTCTCCAAAACTTATGGGCTTACAGTGAATTTGATACCCATAACACTTGTGGTGAAGGATTTTTCTTCTTTATCAACAATTGCTCGTGCAAAGAATTCTGCAACTATGTGTGGTTGAAATTTCTTTGGCTCAGCAAATAAGTATCTCAGTATGTTTTCTCGGTCGAGTTTACCTATGAGGTCTTCACACCAGTGCTTCCGGAACAGTGGCTCGTACAGTATCTTGTCTTTCTTGACTTGAGCGGCCCTTCTCTGATAATTGGTAAGTTCACCAGACAGCTTTCCATGGCATATGGAGATTAGCCGGTAGTACGGAATTGACTCATCGATGTCCTCCAACTTGTAGATGTCTGTGAAGGTTGGCTGGAACTGTTCTGGTTCCTCGGGCATGTTGGTGTTTCCGGATGATTCGGCAGGGGGATTGGTGCGGTTGGAAGATTCTGCCATTGACGTGTTCTTCTGAAAGTTTCAAGGTGCAGAAATTTTTTTGAATCAGAAGGTATGAAGGTATTAGGGTTAGAATTCCCAAACCAAGTTTCCTTTTATATGATCCCACTGTAACCGGATTTTACTGTGAGCGGTTAGATCTTCTCTTCTGTTATGGACGAATCTATGGTTGCGCAGTTGATGACGGTTCGCCTTATGTTCCTTTTCCATCGGAGCCGTGGGTGTGCCTGACGTGTCTTCTTGGCAATCATTGCCGCCCTGTGCAGGAGTGACTTTGCAATGAAAGCAACCTCTGCAGTTTCTTCATCATTAGATAATCCCGCCTTTCGAGATATATTTGAATCAACAGTCTCCTTCTTGCTGGTCAACACTCAAGTACATACGTGTTGAAACATTCAGCAATGTAAAAGGCCTGTGCTGAGAGCTTGGACTCAGCATACGATTGTATCTTTGATGAGTAATGTCACATATAACCTGTTTTGCTGAGAGCTGGGACTCAACATTCTCTCTTTGCATTTGAGGTGAATGACATAATTCTAGACCTGATTTGTTGAGAGCTTGGACTAAACATTCTGTCTTTGCGATCCTTTGTTCAGTAGATGCTTACTAATTGCTGAGAACTTGGACTCAGCATTCTCATAATCTTTCAAAGCTATCTTCCGAACTTTGCTGAGAGCTTATGTTCAGCTCTTCGGGGTCTTATTGAGAGCTTGGACTCAGTAGACAAAAATAGACTCTTCAAAATTTTGATCCATGTAGAAGCAAGTGTCTTATTTACTGAGAGCTTGGATTCATTAAGCTTTTTCCAGTCTGTCTGCTATTCCAAAATAGCAATCGTCATTAATCAACTGAGAGCTTGGACTCAGTATACCACGGATACCTGCTAAAAGCTTGGATTCAGCAGTTCTTCTAGACACTCTATGTTCAATGAACTTCTCAAGTTAAAGAGTCCTTTTACTAAGAGCTCATCCTCAGTATTTGTCGGGAATCTGCTAAGATCTTGGACTCAGCAGTCAGCAGAGAGTATTTTGCTTGAATTTATCCATCCTTTTACCATTCAAGCACTCTGCTTCCGACGGGATTGGGAAGACCTTTGAGAAATTCCTATCATTTGATTTTCCTTTTCATTTCTTCAAAATTTTATGGGAAAATCATAGTTCTTTTTTATAGGATTCTTTACACAAGGAGTGTAATGATCTAACATTTTTAGTTAGGTGATTATTTTGTTTGAGACAACAGACTATTATTCTCAAAGCGAGCAATTTATTGATATCATTGATTTACAAGAGTTAAACTTCGCAAAGTATAATACTACAAGTTTACAATGATCAAATTGTCTTCAGACTGCTCCAATAATGCTTTTGCTAGATTTACTCCTTCTTGGTCTTTTCCCGAGCTCATTGTTGCAAGCCACCTTACTTCCGCAGCAATGTGTTGACTTCAAGGCTGTGAGATGTCTAGCGTTGACATATCTTTAGCTTCCAGCCATGGTTTTCCTGTAGACTTTCCAGGAATTTGAGAAGTCCGAGTCCAACAGATCTCACCATCTGCTCAGACTGGTTTCTTTGTCTGCAGCTTTCCCCTATCAGCATCCAGTGCCATGCGTATGTACTCAGGAGAGATAACATGTGCATCACCGGCACGTTGTCGTAGCTTCGGGTGCCAAGAAGATGCTGTAGAGTTGCATCTCCTCCACCCGCAAGCTTATCCTCCATCTCCTGTTCCTTCCTTTGGTTTCATCAAAAAATCCTTGAAGAAGAGAGGAAAAAGAGATTGAGTATACCCATCTGCATATACCAATTTAGTACGATGCAGAGGAGCGACCCAATTCATGTGACTAAGGATTATCCATCCTCAGACCCACCTGACAAGTTTTTATCTCACCAATGAGAAAACCGTCATGGCCTAACAGAGTGGACCGCCTATCTCCATTCGGTTCCAATATGAGAAAACTCATCATCCAAGGTGAACCGAGAATTGAGAGAGTCTTCTTAGATATGATCTCTGTGAAGATTACGACTCTTCCTCTCAATTTGGAGATTTCCAAGTCACATTGCTCGAACCCATTCTGGTAGTTCTTTGGTGAAATGGTAAAGGATGATATTTCTGATTTCTTCGAGCAGGGTTTCTGGAAAGATGGGAATGAAGGCAGAAGATAGATCTAGGGTTTCGAGGTTTTGAGATATGAATTTCTAGAGGAAGATATATTCTCTTAAATAGACGTAACCCCTCCTAGAGACTCGATATTCTAAGTACTTTGTCTGCCTAGGGAACCGATGGTTTTGCTATAGTCTTTGCACGTGGCAACTATTCTTAAAAATTGAATCGTCTCGAGCCTTTGAACGAGATCTTCGGTAATGATAGCGAATATGTATCGTCACTTTGTTACTGATGATGATCTTAATTGATACGTCGGTTGAGTATCCCGATATTTATTCCCATATCTGATCGATTTCCCAAGATTGATTCAGATTTATATTAGTTCAGTAGTGTTCTTTCCTTTGCTGAGAGCTGGGACTCAGCAATCACTTGACTTAATCTGCTGAATTCAATATTCTATTTTACAGATCATCCGGACTACTGAGAGCTGTGACTCAACAATCTTGCAATCTGCTAATATTAGTATCCTTCGGTATATGATGATAGACTTGCTGAGATCTGGGACTTAGCGATCTTTGACAATTTGTTTTTCAAGAGCGTGAGATGGGACACACTCTTATTCCGCTACTTCTAAAGAATACCAAAGACAATTCTTAAGAACATAATGAGAGATGGGACTCATTCTTCCAAAACCTCAACTAATTCCAATAATACGAGCTTAAGACAAAGCTCTTTCAATCTAGTTTCTGCTAGAGGCTTGGTGAATATGTCTGCTAGCTGATCCTCTGTTCTGATATAATCCACTGAGATATCCTTCTTTTCAACATGATCTCTGATGAAGTGATGTCGAATATTGATGTGCTTTGTTCGAGAGTGATGAATAGGACTTTTCATGATAAACATCGCACTATTGTTGTCGCAATAGATGGAAACGCAACCAGTGCTGACTTCATAGTCTTGAAGTTGTTGCTTGATCCACAACACTTGTGTACAACAGCTGGCAACAACTACATATTCTGCTTCCGTGGTGGATGTTGCTACAGAGTGTTGCTTTTTGCTGAACCAGCTTATCAGCTTATGACCTAGGAATTGGCATGTTCCACTTGTACTTTTCTGGTCAATTCTGCAACCCCCAAAATCAGAATCTGAGTTTCCTATGAGTGTAAGATCGTCTGCCCTGGGATACCAAATTCCTAAAGATTATGTTCCCTTCAGATATCTAACAATTCTTCGAGCATACTCCATGTGTGACTTCTTTGGATTTGCTTGATACCTGGCGCATACTCCTACAACGTATAAAATGTCTGGTCTACTAGCTGTCAAGTATGACAGTGACCCTATTATTCCTCTACATGCTATGGGGTCTACGGATTCACCTTTTTCATCCATTGATATATGACAGACTGTGCTCATGGGAATCCGCAGAGTCTTTGTCTTTTCTGGGAAAAATTTGCTGATGAGATCCTTCGTATACTTTTTCTGATGAATAAAAATCCCATCGTCTGATTGCTGGACTTGTTAGCCTCGAAAGTATGACATTTTTCCCATCATCCTCATTTGGAAGTTGGTTTGCATAAGCTGAGCAAACTTTTAGCAGAGACCTAAATTTCTTTATCCAAATATGTTGTCATCCACGTAGATTTGGACAATTAAGATATCCTCAGCATCTTTGATCAACAATAGTGTTCTGTCGATCTTCCATTTCCTGAACCCGTTCTTAAGCAAGAATTGTGATAGTGTCTCATACTACGCTCTGGGAGCTTGCTTAAGTCCGTAGGGAGCTTTCCTTAGTCTGTAAACTTTGTCTCCTCGTTCGAGACCAGGAGGTTGTTCCACATAGACTTCTTCTTTCAATTTGCCATTCAAGAATGCACTCTTGACGTCCATTTGAAATACTGTTAACCCATGATGAGCAGCATAAGCTAGGAATAATCTGATTGCCTCCAAGCGAGCTAGTGGAGCAAAAGTTTCGTCGAAATCTATCCCTTCGCACTGCGTAAAGCCTTTAGCAACTAATCTGGCCTTGTTGAACGATGAGTCCATTTTCATCTCGCTTATTCTTGAATACCCACATAGTTCCTATTACTGATTGATGTGTTGGACGATCGACGAGATCCCATACATGATTCCTTGTGAACTCTGATAGTTTTTCCTGCATTGCGTTTATCCAGTCTGCTGATTTGAGTGCCTCTACTACTTTGGTAGACTCTTCTTGTTATATGAAGCAGGAAAGTAGTGCACTATGTCTGGTTCGGATTGGATCATCAATATTTCCTAGAATCGCTTTAGTAGGATGATCTCTTAGCAGCCATCTGGGTGTTTGGAGTTCTTCCACTGGAATGACTTGACTGCTGGATGGTCCGATGGGTTCTTCAGAAGCCGGTACATCAACAAGCTATAAAGTCTCCAAGCTGTCTGCTCTCCTTGTAGTCATCTTCTGCTGAAGGATTGTCGTCTGTCATTTTGTCTGCTGAACTTTGTATTACTAGTGTAGTACTCCTATCTGCAGCAGTCTGCTCTTGGTTGTCTTCAGCAAGGTTGTCTTCAGTAAACCTCTCGCCATTCTGGGAATCTTCAGATAGTTGAACATCCTTATCTTCTCTGATTCCCTGTTGATCTATAGGCTCTTTGAGAGATTGTATGGTGGCTTCAGCATTACCGATTGCATCACAAGCCCTCTAGACTGTCGATTGATTAGTCAAGGTCTCTAGTAGAGATGATGATTCATTCATCAACCTAGTTAGATCATTCAGTTCAACTTTGGAAGTATTTAAGCCTGAAGTCCTGTTGACATCATTGGTGTCATGAAACTCATCCCTTTGGCTTTTAATGGTCCTGTGCACTAAAGTAGCTTCATAAAAAATAACATTGCATGTTATTTCCACAAGTTTCGTTGTCTTATTAAGTACTTTATATCCCTTATGAGATGGATGTCCATATCCTAGGAACACTCCTTCATCGGCATTGGGAGAGAAAGTACTTCACTTCGATTTTCCATTGTTATGGATATAACATGGCAAACCAAAAATACAAAGATGTGCTAAAGAAGGCTTACGACCATGATATACTTCATAGGGAATCTTGTTGAAGCGAAGATTCAATCCACTTCGTTTTTGCGTATATCATGCGTTCATTACTGCTTCTCCCCAGTGATTCTGACTTAGATCCGTATCGGCAAGAATTGTGCGCACGACTTCCTTTAAGGTTCTGTTCCTTCTTACAGCCAAGCCGTTCTGCTGAGGTTTTCTTGCAGTGGACCTTTCATGTCCTATCCCAGCATTTGCGCAGAAATCCATCAATGCTCCATTGCAAAATTCTGTACCATTATCGGATCTTATCCTTTTGACCGTGAGCTCTTTGTAGTTTTGAACTCTGATTATTAGCTCCAGAAGGATATTCTTTACTTCGTCATTGGTTTTGAATAACCTCACCCATGTGTACCTGGAATAGTCATGAATAAAAACCAAAGTGTATAGTTTGTTACCTACAGTGGGTAGTGTCACATAGCCGAATAAATCCATGTTCAACAGCTCAACGATTCTGTTTGAAGTGGCCTTTTCTAGATTTGAATTAAAGGACGCTTTGGCTTGCTTTCCTTGTTGACAAGCTCTACATACTCCTTCCTTCTTGAAGGTTTCTTGATTTAAACCTGCAACAATGTTATTTCTAGCAATATAATTAATGGTCTTAAAATTCAGATGCGTTAGCCTTTTGAGCCATAGCCAGTTTGTTTCTTTCTTGTTAAATGTTATGAAGCACGACGCTTGTTGACCACTTTCCCAATCAACAATGTAGAGTCCTCCTTTTCTGATTCCTCTAAGCTTTACTTCACCGGTGGTTCTATTTTCAACTTCGCAACCTTTGTCAGAGAAGGAAACAATATATCTATTTTCACTTAGTTGACTGATGCTTAGTAGATTGTGTTTGATACTATCGACGAGGGAAACGTTGATTATTCGCATTCCATTCTACTCGATGCACCCTCTTCCGATTACTCTAGCCTTAGAGTTGTCACCAAATGAGACTGAGGCTCCTCGGAACTTGCGAAGTTCTGTGAAGATCTCTTCATCTCCTGTCATGTGACCTGAGAATCCACTGTCTAAGATCCATTCTTTGAGTTTTCTTGATAATCTTCTTTCTGAACCCTGTTCCTGCAACACCAAGAAGTTATATTTTTGGTACACAATAAATTACGGGTCCTGCACAATTAGTTCTCTGGATCATTCCCTTGGGAATCCCGACTTTTGTGATTTTGAAGTTCCTTTTGTCATCACGTTTCACATCCCTTCCATTCCTGTTGACATAATTTCTATAATTAACATAGGAATGTGAAGTAGTGTGTTGAGCTGTCACTGTCTTTTGAAAACAATTTTACATAGACTCTGGCCTCAAGTAGCTGTTCCTTCTACTTGGAGTGTATGCTGGCTTCCTTGCAACCTTAGAAGATTGCTTGGCCTTGCTAGGATTTGTATGAACCATCCTAGCAAGTGAAACAGTCTGCTGGGTAACATACATTGACTTTGCTGACTTTTTCTCTGCAGATCGAGAGTTCAATCTTTGTCGAGCATTCAGTTGAGGGATATTAGTCTGCCAGCATTTCTGCTATTCAATTGACTTAGCTTTTTCCCTCTTGTCTTTCCTAGCAGTCTACTGAATCTTCCCAATAGCTGGGACAAAAGTAATCTTCTTTGACTTACTCAATTTAGCATTGCAAGGCTCTTCACTATCAAAGCCTATTCCAGCAAAGTTCTTCGAACTTCTTTGGATACTTAAAATATCATCTAAATCTCTCGTGCTTTTTGAAAATATGCATTGAAAGGCATTTAGCACGGAGTGATTATTTTTTAAAGTTTCATTTTCGTGTCTCAAGATATCATAGCTACTTAAGACAGAAAATTCGGTTTTTAACTTCAAAAGTTCCTCATATGTTGACCTAGATTTATCAATCTCACTGGTCAAACTTGAAAGTTGAGATTTCAGAGAGGAGTTTTCTATGATTAAAATATCCTTTAATGCATGAAATGTTGAAAACTCTTTTAACAGATTTTCCACAGTAATCTCATCTGATTCTGAACAACATGAATCAACAGTGTCAAGCATATTCTAAAAAATTGAAGCAATAGACATAGTAGAGTTTGTTACCTGGTTTGCTGTGGCTGGTATAGCTGATTCTCCTGTCTTCTCTTCGTTGATGTCTACCATGAACACCATTAGAACATCCTCTTCATCTTCTGATGAGTAGCTTTCGTCGTCATAATCTGGGATGTCTGGTAGTTCTGTTCTTGTCAGCAACGCTTTGGTGACTGCTTTGGATGCGCGTCTTTCAAACAACTTTCTCAGTCGTTCCCTTTCTTCTGGATCTACCTTTGGACATTCGAACTTCAGGTGATCTGGGGAATTGCACTAATAGCATGTTCTTGGTGCTCTCTTGCTGTTTTTGTTGTCCGTTTATTGATTCAGCTAGGGATCTCCTTTTTTGTCTTTTGTCTTCAGCAATAGCCTCTGAAGCCTCTTCATTTGTTCCTCCAGCTCGCTCATGGAGCATTCGTCTTCTTTGAAGTGAGATCCGTTGATGGAAGGAATCTGTTTTGCTGAACTGGACTGAGCAGGTCGGTATGAGTGGAATGGCTTCTTTGTTTTCCACTTCTGTCCATCTTTCCTCACGAAGAATGCCGCACCTTCCATTGGTTCTTCAATGTTGACCACAGCGCGAACAACTCATTCATTTTGTTCTGGGCGATATCCCATTCATGAGCTTCCAGTTGAGCAAACACTTCTTTGGTGCTAATCATTGACAAATCCTTATCCTTTAGACTGGTTACTTTGACGAACCAATCCTCCTTAGGTAATCTTGAGAGGATCTTTGAATTCATGTCACGAAATTCATATGTCCTTCCCAACTTCTTTAACTCAGCTACAATATTGTTGAATCTTGCCTCCATGTCCTTGATGGTTTCACCTGGAATCAAACAGAAAGATTCATACCTGTCCACTCATTGTTGTAGCTTGTTTCTTTTCATCTAGTCCGATTTTTTGTCCGGAGTGCTGAGAAAATCCTACATTTCTTTGGCACTGTTATACTCCAACATTTCAGCCATTAGAGAAGGTGACAAGGCCCCTAATATGAGATCCATGGCAAGGTAATTTATTTGATCATGGGCTCGTTCTTCTGGAGTCCATTCTTCAAGTGGCTTATCCACCATTACGTTTGGTCCTTTTACGTTTTCTCCAACTCTCATCTTCACCTTCTGGATCTTGATGGGTCCAACTTCAATCACTCGTCTCATCTCTAGATGCACGTTCATTAGAGTGATCATCGACCTCTTTTTCCAGGTAGAATAAGATTCTGGAGTGAACTTGGAAGCTTTGCGTTGTGCGCCATTTTCTTGAACCTGAGCTAAACACAGAAACACAGATATGCAAGAAAAATCTAGATCTGGTCCTTGGCGACTCAGAAGCACCTAGTCTGTAAAGACCAACGGCTCTGATACCACTTGATGGTCCCCGATCAGAGTTATGATATATGCAGCGGAAGTATTAATGTATATCTTGCACGTGTCTTGCTAAGGACTCGACTTAACAAGTGTTTATCTAAATCTTTTAGCTCGTGTATTCGTTAATTTGATTGCAGTTTATACTACAACACTTGGTGTGTTGAGTTTCAAATGATTTAACCAATGAACTAAATAGCGTAGCAAAGCAGTAAATGACACAAGGATTTTACAGTGGTTCGAACAATTATTCTACGTCCACTCTTCAATCCTCCGACTAAAAATTTCACTAGAAGAATGAGTACAAGGTTAGGCCTGATCTCTACCATTGAGCAGCTCCTCAGTCAGGTCAGCGCGCACCTTCAAGCACCTCGATCTCCAATCTTCAACCGGCGTCGCTCCTTAGAGTGAGGAAAAACCTCCCTTCTCCTCAGACGTCGACTGCTGGGAGTTTTAGAATGCTTCCCGGAACCTATCCTTGTGTTGGCGTAGCCCGTACAAATCACTCTTGCACCGCAATAGTGACTGCTAGATTCTTTCTAGAATACAACGAATCCCCAATATACCTCTTGAAGATAAACTTCACAGGTCTTCGAGCTTCTGTTGTGAAAGCTTTGAAAAAGATTCAATGAAGAACTTAGCTCAGTTGAGTTCGCGTGATAAAGAGAGGAGTTTGATCTCTTTTGTTATCTCTTATATGTACGAAATCACGAACCTTTGAATTAATTACAAACGACTCCTATTTATAGGTGAAGATTCAAACAGTCGTTTCAATCTTGTCCGTTAGACTCAAAAGGAATGCTCGCCTTTCTGCATGCTTCCTTTTTCTGGAGTGGATAGAGACTCTTCAAGTCCCTTTGTCTCTGATTGGCGTAGCATCTATCTCTAGCCGTCTTTTGTCAGAACGGATCTTTTGTAGGTCTGAACCCCTTTTTCTCTATGATGATTATTCCATCCTTTTGATTCGTTGGTTCTTCTCGTAACTTGTAATCCGCGTGATGTTCAGCTTTGTAGTCTTTCTCTTGATTTTGATTATTGACTGTCATCTTTTGACTTATTGTTATGCATCGGATATCTCTGTAGATTGCTAGAACTTCTCTTTCAGCATTCTCGTCGCTTCCTCCGCATTGTTGGTCCCTATGACCTTCAGCAGTCTTCAGTAATTGGATGAGTTTGCTGTCTCCTTCAGCAAACTTTATCCTTTCTTTTTCTTAATCTATTACAACTCGAGTATTAATTCATATACAGGACTTTTTACAATTGACTCGATACTGAATTGCTATAGCTTTGATTGACCAAAACATATCATTTATGATAATGAATTGGTTTACAATGGCGGGGTCTAACAATATTCCTAACACTAACCCAAAGATCTTTCTATTTCCATGCTCTATTAGCTCAGATTCCATGTGTGGAAGAATTCGTAATTGTTCCTTCGAACATCTACTGCTTTTGTTACGGGTTTTCATTGATTTTGGCCTCAAACCTACAAAATATGAGCACGACAAACGTAATATCCCCTATAAATAGTTCATGCTCGATTATTAACTAAAACCTCAAGTAAATGCAAGAAACCAATAAGAAAACAATGTGATAAGTGAGGCAAAATACGAGCTTATCAACCCCGCAAACTTAAACACTTGGTCCTCAATCAACAAAAGAATGAACCAAAAGTTCAAGTACAAGAGAAGTGCAATGCCTCAAAAGATTCATCACAATAAAACTCGTAAACCCATAAAACATCAACACTTTGTAAAAATAAAAAAATTTGTAAACCTTGAAAGACTCACAAGGGAAGTGTTTTCACTCATTCACTCAAGTATTTAGGATAATATGAGATCACACAAGTCATGCAAATCAAGTTCTACCCCAGGCTTGCAAATATTCTAAATCTTCACTGCAAATATGTGTACACAAATCTAAGATCAGAAAGGACTTTATTCAAGGTTGTAATGTAGGTTTTTTAGTGAAATGTAAGAAAATATATGGCCAAGTGACTAAAATCAACTTAGTTGCGCAACTCAACCAATCTAAACAACCATCTATTGATATCCACCCATCTCCTATAATAGTCAACATCAAACAAGGCTCTTTTACTTCTTGTTTCTTCTTTTTTTTTCACACATCCATTTATACTCTCAACAATTTTGATTATACATTTGAGCTTATAAGGACTAACAAACACATATAAACACTTTCTTTTAATTTTCAATATTTTTCTAGAGCCCAACCTTCTCTTTTATTTTTACCCTTCTAACAATATCTTATCCTTCCTCAAACAACTCACAACCCACTCTCATAGACAAGAGTTGATTTCCCTATCCTTTTCCGACTCATAGACAAAGAAAGAAAATTCATAAGCTCAAAAAGGTTTACTAGGGATAAATATTCAATTAGGACAGTGTATGGGATAATAGGCTAAACAAAGATGGCCTAAAATCATTTCCTAAACCTGTGCACACTAGCAGTTTCGAAAAAGAAACAAAGAAAGTTATAAAGATACTCAATAATGCAGACACACTCACAATCAAATTTAAAGGCTCGAATTTCACGCTTGGGACAATTTTTCTTCCATATTAAACATCAAATCATCATCAACATCAATATTTTGTAAGTTTCAAAAGAAGTAATCATGCGGTTTTCTACATTCATAGTCATACTCAACCACTATCACAATCAATGCATAACCAAGTCAATAAATTCTGGTCTTGCATTCTTGTTAGGGTTATCTCATAGCTTTGTAAGTTTTCACACAAAATCACAATTTTATTCAAAAAATGCAATAAAATTTTTTAAACTAGGCAAAAATTTAAACAAACCGAAAGTATAAAATAAAAGGGAAGAAATAGTTTCAACTCTAAGTCCTCCACCCCCCAAACTTATTCAATTGACTAAGGGAATAAGTTTGAAAATCAGACTAGGAGTAAAACTGTACCTCAATGTTGGTCTCAGACACCAACTTTTTATCCCTCGGAGGCTGTAGGGCGCGAAAGATAAAATCTGGTGGCTGTTAGCACTCTGTGTCGATCGACAGGGGCCTAGTCGATCTACACAGAACCTTCTTTTCGACCTAAAAGTTAGCTCGAAGTGTGGTCCGTCGATCGCCTCTATGTCGATCGACACCTTGTGTGTCAATCGAGACAGAGCTCCTATTTTTTTTTGAAAGCAAAAATAGCACATGAAAATTAGAGAAAAATTGAAATAAAGAAAGTAAAGCAATGGGTTACCTCCTATTTAGTGCCTTAGTTATTGTCGTGGCTCGATGATAGGGATCCTTTACCAAGGAGGTCGGGTCCAGACTCGCCGCCCCCTTGCATCGATCATGTAGACCATTCGATCATGAATAATAGTGGTGAGCTCGGAAGAAGATGGTGCAATTGGCAATTTTGCCATCTTGTTTCCTTGCTCCCATTTGATCTCGGCGACTTCTTCGTCTTCTTCAATGGTGGTGGAGATGTTATTGTCTGGTCATTACCTCGGAGTGTAATCTCCCCACCTCGACAGTCTATCAGTGCACCACTTGTCCTTAAGAACTCTCTTCCAAGGATCATTGGCATTCCATGTTGTTCCTTCATATTCAGCACAACAAAGTCAACAGGAAAAATTAAGTGACCAACATGAATTAAAACATCTTCGACAACTCCCTTTGGTCTAGAAATTGAGCGATCAGCTATCTGAAGAGTGATTGAGGTTGGCCTCATCTTGCCTATCTGCAGCTTCTGGAAGACCGAGTATGGCATCATGTTGATACTTGCACCTGTGTCGCAAAGGACATTCCTAAACTCCTTTCCCCCAATCTCGATCGAAATAGAGAAGCATCCTGGATCGAACCTCTTGGTTGGAACCTATTTCTGCAAAAGAAGACTACACTGCTCATGAATAGAAATAATTTGATCATCAATTACAGACTTTTTCTCGCTCATCAGCTTCCTCAAGAACTTCATGTAGCCAGGAATCTCGTGGAGAGCCTCGATCAAAGGAATGTTGATGTTGAACTTCTTGAGATTCTCCACGAATCGAGAAAATTTGGAGTCCTCATTTTTTGAAAATCTTTGGGGAATGGGCATTGGAGGAGTTGGATCACCTTTCTTCTTTGAATTTTCAGCTACATGTGGCCCCTGTGTCGGACGAGCTACATGCCTGTCGACCTATGATCCCTGTCCTGCATGTCGATTGACAGGGGGGTGTCAATCGACATTGCTGCATCCCCCCTGTTGGTCGAGCTGCCTGCCTGTCCACCTCTGATGCTTTGTCTGTCCTTTGTGTCGACCGACACAGGCTCTGTGTCGGTCAAAATAGAGGCATCTTCTGCGGGAATTTCCTGTTCTTCAGTCCCAAAATCACCCTCTGGCATGCTAGGACTATTGTACCTCGTACTGGAACTCAAGGAAATGACAATGACTTATTTTTCCTTCTCAAGATTGACTTCTGTGGTGCTGGGGAGCTGGCCTGGCTTGTGTTGATTGCTCAAGTAGTAGCAATTGCACTGAGCTGTGTATCGAGCATCTGAAGGTGCTTCGTCATATGTTGCATGTGAGTGGACATGTTCTTCACTTCAGTTTCCACCTTGCCAAACCTATTGTCGGAGCTTTTGATGAACTTGTCGAGTGTCTCCTCCAACACGAACCACTTCCTCTCGACAATTTCTCCCTCGACTCCAACTCTGAACCCCGATGGAAGGATTTCGGCTCCATAAGGGTTAGAATTAGAAAAACCAGGATGGTTCTTAGCACTGTAATTGTACCCTTGATTGTTGGCTCGGTAGATGTTGTTGTTGTAACCTCCATTGCCATAGTTCACTTCAACGGTATTGGAGGTGCTTGAACTGCTCCCTTGGTAGATGTAGTCGGCCTCAATAGGAACGATGGCCATATTTGGATCTGACATAGCTGCTACCAAATCTCTACCGGCCTCCAACTGTTTGAACTCTTCTCGGAGCTTCTTCACATCTGCCACCACATCAATTTTCGGAGTAGTGGCCACTGCTTTGAATGTTTTCTACCTTTCAGTAGGCCATTGATGACTATTGAGGGCCATATCTGCAAGAAGTTGCATCCCGTCGGCGCCACTCTTCTTCATAAGAATGAATCCAGCTAAAGCATCCACCAGCTCCTTCATGTGAGGGTTCAGTGCCTCATAAAAGTTGCATACCTGCATCTCAAGATCAATCCCATGGCTGGGGCACATCCTTAATAGCTCCTTGTATTATGATCCTCCTAGATATCTGATACCATTTAACCTACAGGGCACGTTCATAACACAATGAGTCTGTCCAGGGATGAATTGATATCTGTTTACCATGCATATAGCACTATAAATATTTGACTTCGTTCATTTCCACAGGAGAAAGGTTGCAACCCTTTCTTAGCTTTATCATGAAACAAGTTACCACAAAATAAATTTAATTAACTTGAGACACCTAAACATCCTTTTCTTATGTTCACACAAAAATTTAATTCAAAGGATGTTCCAGTATCTCATATGTCCTATTTCTGAAACTGTTCTGATAACCATCTCTTTATGTCTGGCAATATCTCCACACCGTTATCGAATGGGAAAATACCATCTACATAATGTGCAAGAAAAACCACGCTTCTGCTGACACATAACTACTACACGAAGCTCTTGTTATAGATATGCAATATCGAAACGTCTGTTTCATGGCCTTAAATCTCCCTTAAGTTCATACTTAAACTTCCTTGACTTCTAGACAAGATGCTACTCATTTCACTGCATATAACTTATCTGGTTGTTGCATATCAATGTCATAACCTTTTATCAAGGTATTTGTTTATGAAAAACACAGATGATGACATCTACCCTCCAGATGTTTAAGATCATATGTGTTGTTATGGACAAAAGAATTCGAATGGATTTAATAGTTGCAACCAGTGAGAAGGTCTTGTTATAAAACATTACTTGCTCACAAACCTAGACTTTTGAAGTATACTAGGTTACCATTTGAACATTTCTTTTATTGTATATCACTCAGTTACCTATAGTTTGAAAGCTAATTGGTACCATTGATCCTCATATATACAACCATAAGTGTTACTAATTCATTTCTGAGTCCATGACTTGACATCACTAAAATGCATCATTTGTCTTAAAAACTTTGTTGTGTATTCGGGGGACAATACAATATTGTTCGTCAATTGAGAATAATTCTTAGGATTATTTCCCTTAAACCAGTACTATTAATCCTATTAAGGCAAGCTCTAACTGCAACGATGCTCCTTTTATTATTTCAGTTATTGGTGAATTAATTTGAAGTTTACCACCATGCACTGGCGACCGTGCAATTGGTACCATACCTACCAAAGTATTCTCAATCTTTCACGGGGTATTTCCTAATGGATTTGAATTGCGTTCTCCTCATTGTTGGAGAACAATATCACATTTGGATTCGTTGTTTTATCCTATGCAACAATTCTCTTGTGTTTAGGACATTAAGGGAATCAACTTTGTTTCTTTTACTTGGGATAGCCCACAAAGCAGTATTAGCTTAAACATTTCTTCTAGCCAATGAACTTCCTTCATCAGCTTAAAAGCCGAACTACCCATCATTGCCTTTTGACTAAGTCAAGATCCACTAGGGTATTAATAAATGATTTAGAAGACATTGAGTTAAGCAGATACATTACAGCTTTTTGGCGCGCTTCCCAAAATGAAAAATATAAAAACTTGCATAATTTATCAACTTTAAAGAATCTTATTTATTTCGTTCTTCCTACATGATATTTTTAAGGGATAACAGGTGTAGTCAACTAGGATAGAATCCCTTGCTATGTCAGATACTGTAAAGCGCATCACTTGAGGTACACACCATTATGAAGGAATCATAATGTCCTTGTAGTCCTCTTTAGCTTCTTTTCTACCTTAGTCTTAAATGCTCTTGATTAAAGCAAGAGACAAAGACTTGTAGTGAATTAGATAAATATATCCATATCTTAAGTGATTACAGTATCAATGCCTATTTAAGGCAACTGTGGAAGAAGCCTCAACACAGAGCAAACGTGAAATAACTCCAAGAGATTTAATCGCCTATTAAAAGGCCTTGTTATCATCTTATACCTCTAAGCAGTATTTATAAGCACCATTCTTAGGAATACCTGGATGGAATCCATAATTACATTAATTACTTAAAACTACTCAGATTGATGTAACCCATCTCTAGTAAGATTCTATAATATGCCATAGATCACTGTCAATTTATATAACAAGTACTGAACAGAAACATCCATTTAAACATAATGGAAAACACTGTTATTTATCATGACAGAATGATTCTATCAAAGATAATTGATAATCCATGAAAACATAAATGGAAATAATTTTTAAACAAAATATCTCTTCAAAACTAAAACATTGTTTATCATAAACATAAAGTAAAATCTCTATCAGCTGAAGTAGCGACTTTCAACATCATTCTTGGGGATGGTAATCCTGCCATGTTTAAGCATTATCATCAGCTAGATTCCCTACAAAGTGTAGCAAACATGATTAGAAACCTCAATAACCACAACTCACTAAGGAGTAGAAATTTGATACTAAACATATGTCAACAATCAATGCAATGGATGACGTACCTTGTGTAGGGTTTTTCCGTGAACCGAATCACCAAAACCAAACTAAACCGGATCGATTTATGGATTTTAAGCATAATTAAATACAAGATAAATCCTAGCATGCTCCTATGAATTTAATTACCAGAATTGTGGATTGAGGAATTACCGTTACTCCGTCGAGTCTGAACCGATCTTTTGCGTTTGAATTTCCTACTTGAATTCAACCACGAAATCCGATTTTATCTGTGGAAGTAGAAATTAGAAATTTAATTTCTAGAATAAAATCAAAATAAAAGAGAGAAGAAAAGAGAAATCTGTTCTCCAGATTAGATCTTCGGGGCTGTGTCCCAATGCTGCTCAGATCTGCTACTGGTGAGGATTCCACAGATCTGTGTTGTAGGCCGGAGCAGAAAAATCCTTCTTCTCCCCTCTACAGGCGCCGCCCACTCTCTCTCTGCCTCTAGGGTTTCACAGATTTGAATGTGTTCAATAGTGGCTAGGGTTTCCAGAGAGAATGGTCTATTTATAGACCCAGAGTTTTATCCCTAATGGGCTACTGGGCCCTTTTTCAGCATATTTAATTGGGCCAGTCCTGGGACCTAATGCAAATAATATAGTGGGCCTATAATTAATTAATTCCCATGTCCAAAACCTAGGACATAATTAATTAATTAACATTAATTCTTTTTCACCACATAATTAATACTGACCTACCCCTTTATTACCACGTTATGAGAACGGG
>JAPKLW010000029.1:251690-262667 GCA_026898455.1 Plectranthus barbatus | reverse complement strand
AGAATCCCCATATTTAAGGTTACCGGACATCCATTAATTAATCGGAGTCTCTGACAAGCTCTAACTACAATTAATTAATATCTTATTATTCCTGAGTAGTACCACTCAAACCTTATCACTCGTGCCTGAACTTAATCAGCCTGCAGGACTTTGGCACGATGAATGTTATTGAGCTCCTCAAGGAATGTCCCAATCCTATTACTCGGATATGGTTACCTAAATCCAGTCTCAATCGGTACTACACGAACTGTTGTTACCCAATATGCGGATATACGAGCACGTTACTTAGGCTCTCCACCTTGGCAAGTCAACGAAACAGTCAACCCGTGCGAACCCCTGAACCTACGTTAGGGTTTGGACTCAATCAATATAACGAGATCTTGTATTCGCTGATGTCAGACATACGAATATATCTCACTGCGGTCCATCAATAAGCCACCCCTGCGTACCAGCATGTCAAGTAACCAAGACAGACTACTTATTCCTACAATGCCACAGTCATCCGGACAGACGTATCCTCATACGCTGTCTCGGCTGTGATCAGGTTTATGTCTCACTAGGTCAAGTGATCATACTGTTTTCTGCGATCTACAACACGCCGTATGATCGTCCCTATCGGTGAGACAAGAGGATACCATTGTTCATACATGTAAGATTGTTAACAGATAGGAGAAATAAACCGTTGTATACTCATTATAATAAATGCTTTCATTATACAAATCCCATCACCTTGACCCCTAGTAACCTAATTTGTACAATTAACTTTCCAGTGACCCTTTTTGCCACACTTAAAACATTTGTATTTCTTGCTATCTTTCTTTCCTTTGTTCCTCTCTCGTTTATCATTCTTCTTCTTCTTGTCACTACGACATAATTCAAAAGAACTTTTAGCAAGAGTGAAAAGACTTGATAATGCAAGACTGCTCTCATTGCTTCTTTCATTCTTCTTTTCTTTGACATCATTGTTCTATCTCGGAAGCAAATCAGAGCGACTTATAGAAAAGAATGAAGAAGCTTCTGCTGATACAAGATCCTTGAGCACATTGTGAACATCATACTCACTCTTGTTTTTCTCAACAAAATTTTTGAATTCATCAAATAACTTCGGTAGCGTGTTGAGTATCAAGTTAATTTTGACATCATTGTCAATTTGACCACACATTAATGTGTACTCATTGATGAGCTGGATGAGTGATTCCACATGTTCACGCAGGGAACAATTTTGACCCATTTTCTGTCTTGCAATGCGCTTGATAAGACTAGATCTAGCATGTGCATCAAGCCCGCCATAAGCTACGTAAAGATGTCGCATAATATCAGGCGCAAGCCATACATCACTATAACGAGGATGCAATGCATTAGACATACAAGCTAAGATGTATTGTCTTTCCATACCATTTGACCACATCCATATATATGATATTGTGCACGCTCCTCGTCGGAAGATGCAACGGTTGACAAGCTCGAACAGGGAGTTTGTAGAACAAACTAATGTCCAAATGAATTCAAATGTTTTACTATGTTACTTTTCCATCCAGGAAAGTTTGGACCAGTCAAGGAATTGTGTACAATTGAATTAAAGAGCAATGCAATAATAGACATATCTGAAAAACAAATAAAAGGATTAAATTAAGCACATACTACGAATGATTGAAACAAATATGCATAGAACCTTTAGATAAAATGATAAAAAAAATTTCCTCCAATTGCCTAAGCTAATTTACCGCAAGCTACCCGAGTAGACGTTTACGGTAAAGCTCAACCAAACCAAAATAGGTCCTTTAGTTTCACTCCATGCCAGGTATCTACAGGCAAAAGAAATTAATATTGTAGATATTAAGACCATGTTCACCTATCCGCAGCAGGCACATCATAAATGAGTTATACTTCAGGCAACATCTAAGCCAAAGTAACCACAATCCTAACTCTGTATGATAAAAAACCGATTTGGTATACGTATTGTAGGAACTGAGTCTACAATAGGCGATGTGAATCGCCATTTATTTCTTGACCCCGGATTCATTTTATGGATATCAAAATAAATGCTATGACAAACAGTAAATGCCCTATGCATGCTCCTATTTAATTTAATGCGTAGATTCAAAAGAGTACCTCAAATCCTGCGGATTAAATTACAGCGGTAGATGGTTGATGGTGTTCCTACAGATCTGATCTTTTGATCTGTTCCCTTGCTCGATCCGAAAATCTGGTGAGGATGCACTACCGGATTGAAACAACTGCCAACTCTCTCTCTCTCTCTCTAAGGTTTTTGATTTGAAACTTCAAACTTATGTGGGAGTGAGAGAAATGATCTATTTATATATCTAGAGAATGGGCTATTAGGGTTTAATAAACCCTAATGGGCTCTGAGCACTATTAGGCCAGAACAGGGATCAAATGCAAATAATAAAGTGGGTCTCCTATTAATTAATTCCATGTTCAACCCAGAATATAATTAATTAATAAACATTAATTCATGCCACCAAAGAATTATTGTTGACCTACCCCTTTATTACCACGTTATAGGAACGGGTTGCACTGACTTGGTTAATCCCCATATATAAGATTTCAGACATTCATTAATTAATTCAGCATACGACAAGTAGCTGCAATTAATTAATCTATTATTATTCATGAGTAGTACCACTCTACCCTTATCGCTTATGCTGGAATCAATGATTCAACCTGCAGGACTTAGCATAACAAACCTCGTGAGCTTCCAAGGGAATGTGACCATCCTAAAATGGATATGGTTATCTAAATACAGCCTAAGGAAACCCCACACAAACTTCCATCACCCAAGATGCAGATATATGAGTACATGTAAGACTCACCACCGTAGCAAGTCAAAGTGACAGTCAACCCATATGTGCCCCTCAACTTTCAATAGACTTTAGATCCGACCAAGTTACAAAGATCTTTACTAATTCATATGTCAAGTAGAATGGTTCATCTCACTGTTGATCCTATCACTACATTGAGATGTACCGGTCACACAAAGCAGTCAAGATAAACCACTTATGGGCTTCTGTGCCGCAGCCTAAACCGACAGCCAAACCAGAAACTGTCTCAGCTGTGATAACTGCTTATATGTCGCTAGGTCAAACGATCTATACCATCTTCTGTGATCTCTTACACAACGTATGATCTCCCTATCGACCAGATAACTGGATGTGTTTGTTCGCATCGTATGATTGTTAATTCAGACAGGAGTTGTTTATTGCAAGTCACTAATGATTACCAGTATATCAAAGACTCCTACTTCTCATCTTAAAGTAAATGTTTTATTTGGAAACCTTATCGCATTAGAACTGGTAAGTTTTTTCTAACACAAGCTACCCGAGTAGTTATCTATGCTTCGGAATGCCTTAATTCTAATGAGAGGTCGTATTTGTGCAGGTCTAATGATTTTAGTTAGAAAAGAACCAAAATTCAGCTTAATGTTTTAATTTCTAAAGGTTTCATGCTCACACATTATTTTATGTCTCATAAATTATGTCACATCTCAAATTCCACCATAAATTAACATGATCCCGGAATTTACAGACACAATTTAAAGCATAAAAAAAATCACATAAAGCATGCTCAATAATTTAATAATTACAACATGCCTAAATGGTAAATAAAGCAAGTAAGCATGCTTTTCTATTATTTACTAGTGCGCACATAGTAAATCACATCAGTATGAGAATAATATAAATAAACAAATAAAATTCTCGTGGCCCCTCAGATGCGATTACCTGGAAATAAATTAAATCTAACTATTACAAGATTTAATTTTGATACAGATGTTCAAAATGGCCCTCCGTTGGACTTAAAATCTGAATCTGGCTGGAAAATAGCAAATTGGGCTGCAACTAGGGTTTCAGGCCCAATTGAGAGAAACCCTAATTTCATTCAAGGCCGCGGGCCGCCTCTGGGCCTGAGCTACGTGATACGATCCTCGCCAGAAGGTTAAGATCGTAGAATGATTTGACTTAGACACGACGCCAAAGCAAATTGAAGTTGATATGATGGAAGGATCCAACACATTTGGATTCGAAAACCTTCAAGTACCGTAGCCCAGATTGAAATCGCTTACAACCCAAGAAGCATATTGATCCAATAACAAAGGATATTGTCGAAGACACCACCAACGAATATGACTGTCTGATTGATTAATTGAGATTGAAACCCTATGGATAATATAGAATTTTGAAAATTGAGCCTTCAGAAATTAAAGGAGAAAACCTCACAATTTTATTAAAATCTGAAAACTGAATATAATTGTCTAATACAAGGCCTATATATAGAAAACTCAAATCCTAATCTAATAAGGCAATACAATTTTTGAAATTTAAATATAAAATTCGAAAATTAGCTTTTAAAAATTCTAGATTAACTAAATCAAGGCCTAAACAAGTTGGCCCAAAATAATGGATTAAATTCAACTAAGCTCAATCATAACACATAATTAAATTAATAATTTTTGGGCTTTCATTTAATTCTTCAAACAACATCCATTCCTTGGAATTATTTGCAACTCAAATATCTTTAATCAAAAAACTTAATCCTACCCTCAAAGTCCTTGCTCGAGCTCTAGTCATCGGCCCAAGCGGAATGTAAAGTGGATCGTCTCTCACAACTGCTACTTGGGCTCCATCATTCCCCTCCTCTTCAAGAGGATTTGTCCTCTAATCCAAGCTGTCTCCTACATCAAAAGGACTCAAATCAGCAACATTAAACGTAGCACTAACATCATACTCGCCTGGTAAGTCCAATTTATATGCATTATCATTCACTTTCTTCAACATTTGGAAGGGACCATCTCCACGAGGTAACAACTTCGATCTCCGCTGCAAAGGAAACCTCTCCTTTTGCATATGCAGCCAAACCCAATCTCCAGGCTCAAACAACATCTTCTTGCGTCCTTTATTTGCTTGCTTGACATACTGCTCAGTACGACGCTCTATGTTCTGCCTAGCCTTCTCATGAATCTGCTTCACATAATCAGCTCTTTTCTGCCCATCAAGGTTAGTAAATTCTTGCACATGTAAAGGAGATAAATCCAAAGGAGTCAAAAGATTAAATCCATACACAATCTCAAAAGGGGAAAACTGAGTAGCAGAATGAACTGAACGATTATAAGCAAACTCAACATAAGACAAACATTCTTCCCAATTCTTAATATTTTTCCTAAGTACAGCTCTCAACAAAGTAGATAAAGTCCTATTCACCACCTCAGTTTGACCATCAGTTTGTGGATGACAAGTAGTAGAAAACAACAATTTAGTGTCAAACTTACACCATAAAGTCTTACAAAAGTAGCTTAAGAACTTAGAATCTCTATCAGAAACAATTGACCTAGGAATTCCATGCAATCTAACAACTTCCCTAAAGAACAAAACAGCAACATGGGATGCATCATCAGACTTATGACAAGGAATAAAATGAGCCATCTTAGAAAACTTATCAACAACCACAAATATAGAATCACTACCACGCCCTGTACGTGGCAAACCTAACACAAAATCTATAGAAATATCAACCCAAGGTGCAGTAGGGATAGGTAAAGGTGTATACAATCCATGAGAACTAGATCTAGACTTAGCCTGTTTACAAGTAATGCATCTACCACAGACCCTCTCAACATCACGTTTCATGCGTGGCCAAAAGAAATGCTCATCCAACACAACCAATGTCTTAGCAATACCAAAATGTCCCATCAACCCGCCACCATGCAATTCTAACAGTAATAACTCACGTAGAGAACACCTAGGAATGCACAACTTATTTTTTCTAAGCAAAAATCCATCCTGCCTAAAGTATTCACCACTAGCAGATGTCTCACATGCAACATATATATCACCAAAATCCTTATCAGAAGCATACAAACCCTTAATGCACTCAAGTCCAAGTAACTTAGCATCTAAAGTAGAGATTAAGGCATACCTCCGAGACAACGCATCAGCCACCACGTTTTCCTTACCTTGCTTGTATTTGATGACATAAGAAAAGGTCTCTACAAACTCTTTCCATCTTGCATGCCTCTTATTCAGCTTGTGCTGCCCCTTCAGATGCTTCAGCGACTCATGATCGGTGTGAATAATGAACTCGTTCGCCCAGAAATTATGTTGCCACGTTTTTAAGGCTCTTACCAAGGCGTACAGCTTCTTATCGTAGGTAGGATAGTTCAACGTCGCACCATTCAGCTTCTCATTGAAGTATGCCACGGGCCTCTTCTCCTGCATCAACACTGCACCAAAAACAACTCCAGAAGCATCACATTCAATCTCAAATATCTTAGAAATGTTAGGAAGAGATAGTATCGGGGCATGTGTCAACTTATACTTCAGCAACTCAAAGGCCTTTTCTTGATCTTCTCCCCATCGGAACTCTACACTTCTTAATACTTCAGTCAATGAGGCTGCACTGCTGCTGAAATGGGGTACAAAACGCATATAAAAAACTGGCAAGTCCGTGAAAACTACAAACATCGCCAATAGTCTTAGGCCGCGGCCACTCCTTGATAACTCGAATTTTCTCGTCATCCACCTGCACTCCATCTGCACTAACAACGAAACCAAGAAACACCAACTTACCTGTGCAAAAGATGCACTTTTTGAAGTTAGCAAACAATCCCTCCCTGCGAAGTACGTCTAAAACAGACTTCAAATGCTCAAAGTGATCATCATGACTCCTACTATAAATCATAATATCATCAAAATAAACCACGAAAAACATGTCAATAAAAGCACTTTAAACATGGTTCATAAGACACATAAAAGTACTAGGAGCATTAGTTAAACCAAAAGGCATGACTAACCACTCATACAAACCAAGCTTAGTTTTAAAAGCAAATTTCCACTCATCTCCCTCCTTAATCCTAATCTGATGATATCCACTTTGCATATCTATCTTAGAAAATACACAAGCATGAAGCAACTCATCTAACGTGTCATCTAAACGAGGGATAAGATGGCAATACTTAACCGTAATGTTGTTGATAGCACGACAGTTACCGCACATCCCCATGGTCGAATCGTTCTTGGGCACAAGTAAAACTGGAACTGCAAAAGGACTCAAACTCTCCCTCATGTGCCCCTTAGCCAGCAACTCTCCGATCTGCCTCTCCAGTTCCTTTGTCTCCTCCGGTCTGGTTCAGTAAGCTAGTTTATTCGGAAGGGTTGCTCCAGTCACAAAATCAATTTAATGCTCAATCCAATGAATGGGTGGCAGTATGGCTGGGGTATGATCTGGAAATACATCCTGCAAAAGAGAGGAAATAGAAGGGGGTAGAGAATCATGAATTTTAATTAAAATCAGGTTCTCCTTGTAGATCAATAACACCAATGGTTTCTCCTCCTCAACTGCCCACTTTAGATCCCCAATCCTAGATAGAAAGGACTGTTGTGCCACCCATTTATCCTTATTATCTTGTGGCAACACCTCATCACCCGAATCCTTCTGCAACTGGACTTGATCCTCATAGACTTGTTTAGGGGTCAGAGGAACAAGTGAAATCTTTTTCTGCTTGTAATCGAAGGAATACTTGTTCGTAAAGCCATCATGCTTCACACGCCTATCAAACTGCGACAGACGCCCCCAAAAGTATATGACTCGCCTGCATAGGAATCAAATCACATAGCACCTCATCCTCATATTTCCCTATGCGAAGCAATGCCTAGACTTGCTTCACTACTTTGATGACGCCACTATCATTCAGCCATTACAGTTTGTATAGCCTAGGGTGCTTCATCACCGGTAACCCTAGTTTCTGCACTATCGACTGACTCGCCACATTGGTGCAACTGCCTCCATCTATAAACATGCTGCAGACCTTATCGTTGATATGATAACGTGTATGCAAAATGTTCTCCTTTTGCTCAACATCTCTAGCTGCAGGCTTGCATTTAAAGCCCTTTTCATCACAAAATGCAGTGTGCAAAGGTGCCTCAATCTCTTCTTCATCCTCTTTAGGATCATCCAAATCGGGCATCTCCGGGTCAGTCTCTTCATCGGTTACAATCCCTCCATCATCCCGAATCACCATGACTCGCTGTTTTGGGCAATCATTAGCAGTATGCCCAAAACCCTGACACTTATAACACTTCGGATCTCTATTACAAAAGTTGTAGGGATTTCCCGTGAATCGAATCACCAAATCCAAAATAAGTCGGACCGTTTATGGTTATTGTTCATAATCCATTCATAAACCCTAGGCATGCTCCTATTGAATTTAATGCATGGATAAAGAATTATTTACCTTAATTCCGTAGTCTCATAAACGATCTTTTGCGTTTGTATTCCCAGATCAAGAACCAACTGATCACTGCTATTTCTAACAGATTAATTATAATAATAGCGGCAAATAAATTTGTAAACCCTAAGGTTATCGATCCAGGGGAATTGTATGGGGAAATTATCCTATGTACTAGCTATAGTTCTAAAATTCATTGTTTGAGGAATCAAAAATCAGGGTTTTGTAAAAGTAAAGAAAACAATACTTGAAAATTAAAGGAGTTTTGGAAAGCAAATTAAAGAACACAGATTCTAGGGAAGAACTCTTATTATGGATAACATGTAGGAATCAATTAATTTAACAGGTGGAATACTGCAATGATGTTATATCTCCTTGTTTGGCAAATATAACCTAGATTACTAATTAGTGACTCATCTCCGCTCGGTCTCAAAGTACACCAAACTAGTCAATCCGATAAGCAAATCAGTTCAATTCCTACATCTAGTACATCTGTTTGGATAGTGTAGATCGTATCATGTATTCCTAATCCCACTATTAATATTCACCTCTCGGTCCTTCTATCAATAGCTAGACATCTAAATTAATCGTCACCTCTCGGTCCTTGGATTAATCTAGAATTGAAAATAAACATAGGAATCATGAACCTAATTAATTAATCCTAACATGCATCCATAATAATATCAACCCCTAGAACCCGCTAGGGTTTCTAGCCACTCATCGTAGGTAGAAATCCAAAAGAAAACATATTAAATTGCATAAACATAAAAGAACTTACAAGAAAAATAAAGGGTTTCGTGTTTCCCAAGTCTCCAAACTCTAAAAACCAAATTGTAAAGCGAAGATATGATAAGGAATTGAAAGTTGATTCTCAAAAATCGAATTTAGTAGGCTATTTATAGAGGTGGATGTGTATCCTATCGAATCTAGGGCTAAAGATATGAAAAATCTCATTTTTCCTCGAATTCCCGCGCCAGCAGACACCCTCACGTCGACCGAGTCTGATTCCCGTCGATCGACGGACGTTTCAGAGCTTCGTCGATCGCTTCTGAATGGCGTTGGTCGACGCAGCTTTTCGCCCTCCTGCGCGGTCTCACGGTTTTGGTCATAACTTTCTCTTCCGAACTCCGATTGACCCGATTCCAGTTGCGTTGGAAAGCTAACTCAAAGATCTTTCCATCCATGTGCTCCATTATCTCGGATTCCAACTTTGGAAGAATTCGTGCATGTTTCTTTCAACATCTGCTGCTTTCGGTACGGATTTCCATTGGATTTGGCCTAAAACCTGCAAAAACACCAACACGCGCATAATACCACCTAATATAGACTCATGCACATAATATATATATAAACTCAATAAAAATATAAAAAATAGTAGAAAATAATATAGATAAGTGAGTAAAATAATGAGCTTATCAAACCCCCCAAACTTGAACGTTTGATTGTCCTCAATCAATAGGCAAGAAAGAAATCAAAAGATCATGCGATTAAAGTGCAATGCCTCACAAGATTCATCACAGTCAAGAATCAAAAATTCACAACACACAAGCAATTTGAAAGAGACAGAAAATTCATCAACATTGGAAGAACTCACAGGAAGTGTATCGCTCAACTCTCAAGTGTTTAAGATATAGATGAAAGCACACAAAAACATGTATGAAGAAATTTCTACCATAGGCTTGCAAATTTTCTAATATCTCCACTGCTAGAATGTGCACACACTAGAATCAAAAAGGACTTTCAATAGGTTGTAATGTAGGCTTTTGTGAGGGGTAGGAAAATATGGCCAAGTGACTAAAATCAATCAAGTTGTACTTCCTCAATCAATCCAAACCACCTTCTAAGTTCATTCACCCTTCTCCTCAAATATATCAACAAATACACAACCTCTTTTTTTTTCTAGCTCATTTTGAATCTCTTATGCTCTTTACATAATTTTGTACTCTTTTCTTTTCAGAGAGCTTATGAGAATTCTAATTATTTCTTTGAGCTTCTTTTTCACATATCTTTTCACCACTAATTTATATTTTCTTATCTCCATATCACAATCATTCCACCCACATACCACAACTCAAGACATGAGCGAAACCAATACTTCTTCTTAATCTCATAGACAAGGAAAGAAAAATTTTGTATAGGCTCAAAAGTGGCTAACTAGGGAAAATTCAATGTGAAGGGACAGTGTTTAGGGATTTGGGCTATCAAAGATGGCCTAAGATCATTTCCTAAACTCGTGCACACTATGCAGTCTCAACACAGAAAATAGGCAAGTTCTAGAGAAATAAAAACACACATGTGAATCTCACATCAAACGAAATATAGGCTCAAAATTCTCACACAAGGGTTCAAATATTTTCTTCCGCAGTCAATTTCAAATTAGCTCAATCAGCATGCAAGTATAAGTGTCAAATCAATCCTATCATGCGGTATTCTACATTCATAGGCATCTAACCACAATCACAATCAATTCAACTCAACCCTCAATCGATTCAACTCTCACAATCTCATTCGGGTTATTTCAAAACTCAAAAATTTTCCCCACAAAATAGAATTAACTTTTAAAATTTAAGGCAAAAATTTAAATACGGAAATTTAAGGCAAAAATTTAAATACGGAAAGCAGAATAAATAAAAGATAGAATGTTCCATCTCTTGTCCACATCCCCCCAAACTTATTTCCAACTCGAAGAGTGGAATAAGTTTGAAAATCAGACAAAAGAGGGAACGATACCTGGTAGT